>BSYO01000037.1:12819227-12957196 GCA_033239525.1 Nepenthes gracilis | reverse complement strand
CACCCACCCTTATTATTTGGTATTTTATTATCTTAATTTCAAAATCGCATCTCTAGTTATAAAAGTAATTTATAATATATATTTTTAAAAGTTCTCATAGGATCGTATAATATAATAAAGATAAAAAGTATATATAATATATATATACATATATAAAGAATCTATATAAGTGCAGGAACATGTAAATTTTTCTATTATTTTTTTACTTTCTCTTGGACAATATTGCTATTCTATCAAAATGATAACTAATTTCAGTTTAGTGGTAGCCAAACGCATTTTACTTGAAAAGTTAGGTAAATGTGTCAACGTCATATGTTCTCTGTTCTCTATAAGTGCCATCCTCAACTCGTTGATTCTTGGTCTTGAAGGTGTAACTCTGAAGCAATTGCTTAGCGTGCTTGAATGCAGAAGCCTCAATGACATAACCAAGATGATGAGTTTACAATCTATGAGCTCCAATGGTGGCGGGCTGACAATCTATTTTACCAACGGAGTTTGGATGAGTAAGCTCTTTCCTCTGAAGCTTTCATATCGAGATTTTATCAAAACCGTCGAAAATTTTAAAGTTGAGGAGGTTGATTTTCAAAATGAGGTAAATTTCTAAGTGTTCTTATTAAAATTATTGATGACTATGATAAAAAATTATAAATTAAATTATTTTTTTTAAAAAGAAAAAGTTGCTAAAAAGTCATATAAGCGGTTTGATTATCTCATTTATATTATTGTTTATGAATTAAATATTTTTTATTGGTCATGGTTGGGGTTGGGTTTCGTAGTGAGAGTAGAGAGAAAGAGAGAGAGAAGGCAAGTTAGGGGATTGAAAGGTGATGATCTTGCTATGAGAGCATGATGTCCTCGGCAAAAGGGGAGAGGCTTGATATAATTTCTTAATTATTTTTAAAGAAGGATTATAAATTACTAAATAAGCATAACTTTTTAAAAACAGGAATTGATAGAAAAAAAATATGATAAGAATTAAGTTTTTTAAATGCAGTTCTACTATATACTTGATTAGATCTTTCTCTTTGTCTTATGAAAGTATTGATTATTGAATCATATCAAATAATGAAACAAGACAGCTACCAATAAATTATTCGTTCTCTTTTTAAATTATTGATATTTACATAATTAAATAATTTATTCATAAATCACTCTACTATTTATCTATTTGGTACATGCTTATTGATACTTTGGCAGGCAGTAGAAGAAAGAATTAACTTGTGGGCTAAGAAAGCAACTAAATGATTGATTAAAAATCTTTTTCCAAGTGGCTCTATTCCAAAAGATACTATTTCAGTCATATTAAATGCATTATACTTCAAAGGGGATTGGAAAATTCCTTTCGATATATCGAGAACACGAGAGGAAGATTTTCGACTTCTTAGTGGACAAATTGCTCGAGCTTCTTTTATGAATCAATGGGACAAGTACTATCATTTTGGATCCTTTGAAGGTTATAAGGTTCTTAAAATGTTATACAAAAACAGTATAGGTACAAATAGTCTTGCTACTGCCATCAATGGTCAACAAGAGAGATGCTTTTCCATGTATGTGTTTCTTCCTGATGAAAAAGATGGACTACCCAATCTCATAGAAAACATCAAGTTTCAAAACTTGTTTAATGAACAAATGAAACTTGATACGGTCAGAATCTCTCTATTTTCGATTTCGAAGTTTGAATTCTCCTGTGGGTGCGAACTTTCTGGTATAATGAAAAGGTTGGGGTTGACGTTACCATTTAAGCATAATAATGAGCTTACAGGAATGGTTTACGGTTTCAATTTTAAAATTACAAGTATGTTTCAAAAGTCGTACATTAAAACTAATGAAGAAGGGACCAAAGCTGCAGCTGCCTTGAGTGGTATATTGTTCAGTAAACCGCTTCACAATCCACCGCCAATTAAGTTTGTCGCTGACCATCCTTTCATGTTCATCATTAGGGAAGAATTCACTGGTTGTATATTGTTCATGGGTACGATCATCAATCCTCCACCAGTAATTTATTAAAATTTTAATGTTTCTTGTTCCAATATATTAGATTTATGGTTATTATATTATCTATGGCATGCCTTGTTAACTTTTGAATAAAATATTAGTGGATCAATACTAATTACTTTCTCTTTTGGTTACATTCTAATTTTATGATGTAAATAATTTTTCTTTGGTTATACAGTAACTTCTGATAATATTATAACTATTTTAGTTTTATTATTAGGAGGGTTAATTATCTTAAAATTTTTAAATAAGTAAAAAAATTATACTGTCATAGTGTTTAGTTTTATCATTTAAATATCTAATATTGATTTTGTAATTGATTTTAACATTTTGTAAAGAATTCTTAGTTGCTTCATTGATACATACTTGGTAGCTGCATGTATGAGAAAGATAATGAGTTAGAAAATATTCTAAAATTTAGAAATTTGGGATAGTTATGCTAATTTCATTGTTATAGGAAATTGTATAAACTAAAAAAAAATTAAGAGTAAATCTGATAATCAAAATTAAAAATAATATTTTAAAAAAATTTGGGATAATTTTAGTTTTTCCCACTTAAATTAAATGGTGGTAATGAAAATTGTGATGTAATAGGAAATTGTAAAAAAAAATTAAAACAATAAAATTTATTATAAATTAAGAATTAAGAGTAAATCTAAAAATCAATATCGAGAATAATATTTCAAAAATATTAGGGATTATTTTACTATTTTTCATCCAAAAAAAGTATTTTCAATATTTATAATATCTTTCGCTATATATATATAATATCAGTATAAAATATTGCCATAATAAATTTATATCTTTTAAAATAACTATATTTTAAAATATTATAATAATATAAAATTATATAATAATATAATTATTACTTAGCTTCACCAAATTAATAATAATGAACTAGCGTATGTGGCTATATTCTTTAAGTTTTGTAACATTTCACACAAAGAAGTCCAAAAAATTTAGTAATTATTTCTCCGTTGATTACTAGTAAAATTTATGAAAATTTTATGAGATTATAATAATTTACACAAATTATTAGAATTTTTATGTTATTTTATAACCCTATAATGTGAAAACTAATATAAAAAATATCTATAAAGTTATGTCTAAAATACTTTACTCCGAAAACTTAGAATCAATTTCCATTTATTTGTGACTTTACTCCAAAGTCAGCAATCTCTGGTAATTATATAATATATCTGCAAGAGTTAGACTAAAATGTAGGAGTTTAAAATGATCCTGAAACGTTTTCATAAGTTATGAGTTGTAATAAGTCACAATTATGGTACAATGTCATGAAAGAAGAGATGAGTTCCATGAGTTGTAATGGAGTTTGGAATCTTGTTGAATTGCCTAAAGGGACAAAAGTCATAGGATGTAAATGGATCTTTAAAAGAAAGAAAGACTCATTGGGCAATATCAAAAGATATAAAGCAAGACTCATTGTTAAGGGATATACTCAAAAAGAAGGAATTGATTACAAGGAGACTTTTTCTCCTGTATCTAAAAAGGACTCTTTTCGCATAATTTTGGTATTTGTTACTTATTTTGATATGGAATTATAATAAATAGATGTAAAAATAATATTTTTAAATGATAATCTAGAGGAAGAGGTTTACATGAAATAACCAGAAGAACTCTCCCTAGTAATGGTGAGCAATTGGTATGCAAACTAAATAAGTCCATATATGGATTGAAACAAGCATCCCGTCAATGGTATCCAAAATTTGATAAAATTATCTCTTCATTTGATTTTAAAGAGAATATTTTAGGTCAATGTATATACCAGAATGTCAATGGGAGTAATATTTATTTCCTTATTTTATATGTGGATGATATTTTACTTGCATCCAATGATAAAGGGTTACTGTATGTGGTGAAATAATTTTTCTCTGATAAATTTAAAATAAAAGATATGGGTGATACATCTTATATCATTGGTATTAAGATACATCGAAACAGACCTCGTTGTGTTTTGGGTTTGTCTCAAGAGACCTATATCAATAAAGTTTTACAGAGATTTTGGATGAAAGATTATTCATCAAATGTAGCACCCATTGTGAAGGGTGATAGGCTCAATTGAGCCAATACCCAAAAAATAATTTGAAACGGGAACAGATCAAAAATATTCCGTATACTTTCGTTGTTAGAAGTTTTATATATGCTTAGGTATGTACAAGACCTGATATAACATTTATAGTTGAAATATTGGAAAGATTTTAGAGTAATCCAGGTATCGAATACTGAAAAGCTGCCAAGAAAGTCATGAAGTATCTTTAAGGTACCAAAGACTACATACTTACATATAGACGGATCGACAATTTCAAAGTATTGGCGTACTGTCATTCAGATTTCGTTGGATGTGTTGATTCATGTAAATCAACATCTCGTTACATATTTTTATTTGCTGGTGGAGCTGTATCCTGACGGAGTACAGAGCAAACTTTGATTGATACTTTCACTATGGAAGTTGAGTCCGTTGCTTGTTTTGATGTTACAAAGTATGGTGTATGGATAAGGAATTTAATGTCTAGGCTTAGAGTGGTTGATTCCATCTCAAGTCCATTAAAAATATTTTACGATAATTCAGCTGCTATTTTTCTGGTTAAAAATAATAAAAATAGCAATCGAAATAAACACATCGACATTTAATTTTTAGTTATAAATGAGCACATTAAAGGAAAGAAAATTACTATTGAGCATATTAGTACTGAATATTACTACGAGAAGGGTGATATTCAAGTAACGATTCCATAGGTTGTTTGGTCTGATCGATCGATCGCCACTATTGAGCCCCGCCGAAGACACCTGTCGATTGGGCCTCAACGACACAAACAAGTCAGTGATGCGTCACTGGTATGGAGTCGGACGACTTTTAGAATTCAGAAGAAAGCATTTGGTTCGGCTGTAGTTTCATAGATCTACATGGGAATCTTTGTGAGATCGATCAATGCGATTCTGCCAATCAAGCGGTCGATTGGCCTTCAAGAGAGCCGACATTATAAGACTTACACCCACAGCACTAGCAAAGCTGGACGACATACGATCAAAAGTTCAGGATGATGTGATCGAAGTAAACCTAGAGGCAGGAGCAGAACCTCGGCCCACATAAGTAAGTAAGAACCTGGAGAGCATGATTGGTACAACAATTCCCCTCCTCTTCCCTACTTAGGACTAGTCAACACAGAGATGATTTCGAACACTGCATACGATATATGTGAGATAGCCCTCGCCTTAGAGCTAGTCAGCCTGGAAAAGTCCAATTGCACGATACAATTGGCCATACCTTTTCTTTCTAAGCAGGGAGTAGGGTTAAACTGACTGACTCGCCTAGCCAAAGCCTGATTCAACTCTAGGGCCTTCCCTTCAAGTCCGGTATCTCCTTCGAGAGGGTTTGGGGCCCTTTGCTTCCCGTGTTTTACTCCCCGAGAAAAATGAGGTAATCAAAGAACAAAGGAATTTACGTTCTTATTATTATTATTTATTAGTAGTTCCTGACTATCTGCCAACAGAGAAGAAAAGAGAGGCGTCCCTTAACGAGAAGAAACCTCCCCATAAGGTCTTTAACTCGATATATTGCCCTTACTATTCTCTTCTAATAATAAAGAACTTAAAATCCAAGGGGTAGTTTGCCTTAAAGAATTGGAAAGTGCTAGGTCTGTAATATAATGGGAAAGGTGATCCCTTATTCGATTTATTAAAATAAATCGCAGGATCAAACATGAAAGACATTACCTTCGACTATTCTGCAAACCCCTAAGAACAAACTATCCCCCAAAAAGCATAACGACAGATCTCTTTGCGTTACTTTCCTGCTAAAGAAGATAAGTCTGCCTAGAATAAACAATACCAATAGGTTATTCAGAGAAGATTGTCCCTTTATCTTGATTCTCATTTCATTTTGTGGAATTGGTTCGGCCAAGGCTGTACACTAAGCCTCCTTCAGACAGTCAGACAAGACCCCACTATGTTGCGTCTCCTCGTAACTACATTCTGTACTTTATCTCGCCCCGATTAAAGTCCAACCTATAATGGTTGGCTTTTCTTTCACCTGACTTTATATTAGTGAGGTCGGATGGATAGATGTTCCCTAAATCGCTTTCGTTCATAATACTACCTCGCTGTGGTAGATTTGAATTGGGCCCGGTCAGAGACATGAAGAGTTCTTTCTTTTCCCCCAATGCAGTACTGAGACGACCGTAAGTCCTAGTCCCGCCTAGTCCTTCATGGTGCCGGCATTTTACAGAATGTGTTAACGAGTTTAGTCCATGTGTGGCCCCTTCTGTGTTGCAGCCTCTTCCAACTCAACATAGAGATGTGAGATTCAAAATAAAGAAGAAACCTCCTATTTGTTTACCAACAGCCGTGCCCACTGTACTTCTTGTGCTATCCCGCGTGAGAGTGTCTTTCTTTAAGTTCTCACATAAACGGTAGCAGTTACGTACACTCCCCCTCAAACGCTCATATGGAGTCCGTCTTCGGTTGGCTTGCTCTCTCACTTGCGATCGCTGATCCTTTGACGAAAGGTATACCACCATTGAGGTACAAGGATCTTGTAACAAAAATAGGATTGAGTTCCATTTTGTAATTTTTATTGTATGGACAATGATATTAAAATTTCTTCTTTATCTGTTGTGATATTTCTCAAAATTGTGTACACATTGATTGATTTAAGAATGCCATTAATTGTTGGACAAAGAATCAATATAAATTTTATTCATAAAGTAATATTACCGAATATAAACATGACTTGAGAAATGTAATATATTGTAATACATGGAAGATATTACTCATTATTAAATGACTTATTACCATGATTCGTATATTTATTTCTTAAGTTTAAAAATTGATAAGTTTGGTTATCACATCAAGTAAAACATGGACCAAGTGGGAGAATATAGGCTTTAACACTTTTGAGCTGTCGAGCCGAGCTGAGCCGAGCGGCTTCATCAAGCTGATCCGAGCTGTTTACGAGCCAATAGCTGGTTCTCTTCCTCTTCGTCTTCCTCGATTCGTTTACCTCCTTCTACCGTTTAATTTAACTAATTGTTGAAGTATTAGTGGTCCATTTAGTGATGATAATTCTCCCATTAACGCAATTATCAATTATCGGTCGATTTGTGAACATAACGCACGATTATGACATTTGATGGTTTTACCTTTAAATTGAGCGTTCTGACTTTATCTTTGGCATCCAACTCAAGCAATACACCATCTAGAGGGGGAAGGAGTGTCCAAAAGTGTAAAACCGAACCGTATCTCACAACCCGAAAATAGAGCAAGCAAATGGCGGGAGGTATAAATTCAATTCATTATTCCGCTTTCGTGGTTGTTTAAACCATATTATTTGCTTTGTAAAATAATATAATTAATTTAAATTTATTAACTCAAAACTTTTTAACATTATTACATATACTAGCTAAAATTTAAGATGCAAAAGGCACACGTTCTTTTCGTCAGCTAGAATGCTTGGTCAAAATTGAGTGTTTAAACTATGTTTAAACTCAGATTACCAATTTTGCCTCATTTATAATTGGGCATTGGTATTTCAATAATAATTAATATTTCATATAAAAAAATCTTTCTTATATAATATAAAATAAGACTGTATATGATAAGATGTGATTCATTTTTGGACCATTTATGACCGAATTTTTTTGTATTTATGTAATTTTTTTCTTATCATTCACTTGGTAATTTATATTTAATAAAAGTCACTTTGAAGGTAATAACATCAAAAATAACTTCTCCAACCTCACCATGGGCTATAATATCAATTCATAGTCTACTTATATTGTAAAAGGCTTTATATAAAATTAATACTACACATTTGAAATTAACATTTAGATTAAATCTTTCCCATTATATTGTAGTAGTATTAATTACCAAATTTTACTGAATAATTAAGTATTATAATTACCAATGAATTTTTCATTCTTATTTTTTAAATTACTGATAGTTGCATAATTAAATGACTTGTTTGTAAATTATTAGGTCACTTGTTAATATGGGATATGTTTATAAATATTTGACAGGCAGTGGAGCAAAGAATTAACTTGTGGGCTAAAGAAGTAACTAAAGGCTTGATTGGGAATCTTTTTTCCCTTGGCTCTATTCCAAAAGATACTGTTTCAGTCATATCTAATGCATTATACTTTAAAGGAACTTGAAAAATCCCTTTTGATGTATCGAAAACACGAGAAAAAGATTTTCGACTTCTTAGTGGACAAGCTACTTGAGCTTCTTTTATGAATCAATGGGGCATATGTTATGATTTTGGAGCATTTGAAAGTTATACGGTCCTCAAAATCCCATATAAAAATTATACAAGTGAAAATAGGCTTGCTGGTACTATTACAGATCAACATGAGAGATGTTTTTCTATGTATGTTTTTCTTCCTAATGAAAAACATTTCCTAATGAAAAACATGGGCTACCGAATCTTATAGAGAGCATCAAGTTTTAAAACTTGTTTAATGAACAAATGAAGCTTGATAGGGTTAGAATCTCTCCACTTTCGGTTCCAAAATTTAAATTCTCTTATGGGTGTGAACTTTCCAATGTAATGAAAGAGTTGGGATTGACGCTACCATTTGAACATAATAACGAGCTTACAGGAATGGTTTATGGTTCCAATTTTAAAGTTACAAGTATGTTTTAGAAGTCGTACATTGAAGCTAATGAAGAAAGGACCGAAGCTGCATCTGACATGAGTATGGTTTGTAGTGCATCACGTTATAAACGACCGCCAATTGAGTTTGCCACTGACTATCCTTTTATGTTCATCATCACGGAAGAATTCACTGGTTATATATTGTTCATAGGTACAATCATCAATCCTCCACCAACAATTGATTAAGATTTTAATATTTCTTATTCCGGCATATTAGATTTATGATTATTATATTGTCTATAGCATACCGCGTTAACTTGTGAATAAAATATTTATGGATCAATACTAATTACTCTCTCCCTCCATTTCATTCTAATTTTATGATGTAAATAATTTTTCTCCGGTTATATGATAACTTTTGATAATACTATAACTATTTTAGCTTTATTATTTTAAGGGTTAACTATCTAAAAGCCTTTAAATATGTAAAAAAATATACTGTTATGGTGTTTAGTTTTATCATTAAAATATCTAGTTTTGATTTTGTAATTGATTTTAGCATTTTGTAAAGAATTCTTAGTTTTTTATCCAATTATACTTGGCAGCTGTATATGTGAGAAAGATAATAAGTTAGAAAATAATAATTAGAGAAATTATAGCCAAATTCATAATATTCTAAAATTTAGAAATTTAGGGTAGTTGTGCAAATTTTATTATTATAGGAAGTTGAAAAAAAAAATTAAGAGTAAATCTGATCATCAAAATTAAGAATAATATGTTGAAAAAGTTTGGGATAATTTCAGTTTTTTCCACTCAAATTAAATGGTGGTAATGAAAATTTTTGATATAATAAGAAATTGTAAAAATAAAAAATAAAAAATTAAACAATAGGATTTACTATAAATTAAGAATTAAGAGTAAATTTGAAAATCAATAGCGAGAATAATATTTCAAAAACATTAGGGATTATTTTAATATTTTCCACCAAAGAAATATTTTTAATCTTTATGAATATCAGAGTAAAATCCTGCCATAACAAATATATATCTTTCAAATAACTACATTTTGAAAAAATTATAATAATATAAATTTATATCATAATGTAATTATTCCTTAGTTTCACCAAATTAATAATACTAAATTAGGTTAGATGGCTATACTCTTTAAGCCTTGCAACATTTCACACGGAAAAGTCCAAAGAGATTCATTATGATATTTCGTTATTGTTAATACCTCTTGAATTTGAAATTCAGTAGAATTTACGAGTTGTATATGGTAGAATCAATATATTGAATTTTACGATATCTGAATTCAGTGGAATCCATGTAGTTCATCGTTATTTGCTTCAAATCGTTCACACTGATATTTGGACTAGGAGATCTCTTTATTTCTTGTAAGGTCATATTCTAAGGGATCTTCACTTCTTATTGGTAAAATCTTATAATCTTTGTTACATTAAGGTTTGGAGTAACATGTCTTTCTTATTCATTTGAATCATAGAAGCAATAAAATATAATTTTTTTGATATATTTATCTGTTGAATAATGTATTGTTATTCATGACTCTTGGCATACATTATATATTGTATATCTGTGATATTTATTATTATTTTCTATTTATTTTTTTTTAGATTTGTTATCACTTATTGGGTAGTTGGCTCACTCTTACTATTTTTCATCCTTTCAGAGTAGCAGGGGTAGACGATGATGACTTTAGAGTTGGATAAAAAGGTTGTGGCAAGAGATATTGAGGCCCAACCAGAAGAGTGTTGATTTTATATTCTAAAGATACATTTTGATATTTTATTTTATTTTGTTGGGATTTTTGGGATTATATATTTTTTCCAAATTTATTGTTCATATGAGGATCTGTAGATTATTATGTTTATATTTTTATCAGTTGTGAATGTACTATATATTGATTGAAGACTTAAATTTTTCTATGTGATCAGATTTGGATATTAGTTGTAGATTTTTGGTTAGGGCCGTCACATTTACTCTTTAGGACAATTTTTTTAGTCTTACAATAATAAGAAGGAAGTTAAAACTTCATACATATATATATAATCAACCCTTATATTATATAGAAAATTGTATCTTTTTATTCACAAAATATAATAGATAATTCTATCTTTTTCTATAATAAAAAGATTATTGATTTCGTGACTTTGAAATTATCATTCTTTTTTTCAAAGATTTTGCTGATTAGGATTGTGAAAACTTCTCTAATAATATATAAAATTTATGTAGGATCGTAACCATTAATTATTTAATAAATAAATTATTAAATATGTGGTAGATTAAATGAGATAGTTTTTATAGATTAATATTAAGTAATAATAGTATATAATGTTAAATTTTATGAAATAACAAAGTTAGATTCTATTCCGTAAGAAAAGTTTAAGTCTTATTATGACAAAAAAGTATTAAAACTTTTTACACAAAAATTTGTCTTAAATTACCTAAAAAATCACATTCTTTTAAAATGTGTAATCTATCTAAATCATATTTTTTTTTTATTTTTAAAAATATGTAATCATGAGAACTATGAAGTTTGAAAAAATATCTGTAAAATATAAAAGGAAAAAAATATATTTTTTTAACCATGAAAATATCAAATTGGAAATAATATAAGACATACATCTTTTATTTTTCTTTTTAGAATTATTATTTTAAATTTCAAGTTTGATAATTTTTCTTTTCTAAAAGTAAAAATAACACCATAGATAGATTGCACATATTTTTAATAAGGCTATTATTTGATAAAAATAATATTGATCATTTATAATACACATGTATATATATATTGTCCTTTTCTATTCATCCCGAATTGAATTTTTCTTTATTATAGAATTTCACTTTAATCATATAAAATTTATTGGAGTTGATTAGCACGCCTAAGACATTTAAAATAAAAAATATTTCAATTAAAACAATAAAATAGTTCCTTATGATGTTAAAACATTTATAAAAGTACGACGTTACGATTGAATCTTTTAAAATTAATATTGAAATCATGATATATTTCTTTATTAAGAGTTCTAAAAATATAATGAAATTTTCAATGCCCTTCTCAAATTTAACAAAAGAAAGATATTCACTCAATCTCTTATTATTTGCTCTTTGATTATCTTAACTTTAAAATCGCATCACTAGATATAAAAGGAATTTATAATATATATGTTTAAAATTTCTCATAGTATCATATAATATATTAAATATAGAAAGTATATTTATATAATATATAAAAAAAGAATCTATATAAATAAAGGAACATGCAAATTGTCCTATTATTCTTTCATCTTTTCTTGGAATAGCGTCGCTATCCTATCAAAATGATAACTAATTTCAGTTTAACGGTAGCCAAACACATTTTACTGGAGAAGTTAGGCAAAGGTCTCAATGCCATATGTTCTCCGTTCTCTATAAGGCACATCCTCAACTCATTGGCCGTCGGTGCTGAAGGTGCAACTTTGAAGCAATTGCTTGGCGTACTCAAATGTAGAAGCCTCAACGACATAACCAAGATGGTGAGTTTACAGTTTATGAGCTCCAATGGTGGCGGACCGACCGTCTATTTTACTAACGGAATTTGGATTAGTAAGCTCTTTCCTCTCAAGCCTTCCTATCGAGATTTCATCAAAACTGTTGAAAATGCTAAAGTAGAGGAGGTTGATTTCCAAAAGGAGGTAAATTTTTAAGTGTTTTTTTTTTAATTATTGATAACTATGATAAAAAATTATAAATTATAATTTCTCTTTTTTTGAAAAGAAAAAGCTGCTAAAAAGTCATATAAGCGGTTTGATTATCTCCTTCATATTATGGTTTATGAATTAAATGTTTTTTATTAGCCATGGTTGGGGTTGTGTTTCGTAGAGAGAGAGAGAGAGAGAGAGAGAGAAGGAAGGTTAGGGGATTGAAAGGTGAGGATCTTGCTGCCAGGGCATGATGTCCTCGGCAAAAGAGGAGAGGTTTGATATAATTTTTTTATTTCTCTTAAAGAATGATTATAAATTACTAAATAAGTATAACTTCTTAAAAAAAAATAAGAATTGATAGAAAAAAATATGATAAGAATCAAATTTTTTAAGTGTAGTTCTACTATATACCTTGATCAGATCTTTCTCATTGTCTTATGAAAGTATTGATTGTCTAATCAAATCAAATAATGAAACATGACAACTACCAATAAATTATTCGTTCTCTTTTTTAAATTATTGATATTTACATAATTAAATAGTTCACTCGTAGATCACTCTACTATTTATTAATTTGGTACATGCTTATTGACACTTTTGCAGGCAGTGGAAGAAAGAATTAACTTGTGGGCTGAGAAAGCAACTAAAGGATTGATTAAAAATCTTTTTCCAAGTGGCACTATTCCAAAAGATACTATTTCGGTCATATCCAATGCATTATACTTCAAAGGAGATTGGGAAATTCCTTTTGACGTATCGAGAACACGAGCGGAAGATTTTCGACTTCTTAGTGGACAAATTGCTCGAGCTTCTTTTATGAATCAATGGGACAATTACTATCATTTTGGATCCTTTGAAGGTTACAAGGTTCTTAAAATGTGCTACGAAAATGATACAGGTGCAAATAGTCATGATACTACCATTAATGGTCAACAAGAGAGACGGTTTTCTATGTACGTGTTTCTTCCTGATGAAAAAGATGGGCTACCAAATCTCATAGAAAACATCAAGTTTCAAAACTTGTTTAATAAACAAATGAAGCTTGATACGGTTAGAATCTCTCTGCTTTCGATTCCGAAATTTAAGTTCTCCTCTGAGTGCGAACTTTCTAATATAATGAAAAAGTTGGGGTTGACGTTACCATTTGAGCATAATAACGAACTTACAGGAATGGTTTACGGTTCTAATTTTGAAGTTACAAGTATGTTTCAAAAGTCGTACATTGAAACTAATGAAGAAGGGACCGAAGCTGCTGCAGCCTTTGGTGATATGTTGTGCAGTGCATCACTTTACAATCCACCTCTAGTTAAGTTTGTCGCTGACCATCCTTTCATGTTCATCATTAGGGAAGAATTCACTGGTTGTATATTGTTCATGGGTACAATCATTAATCCTCCACCAGCAATTGATTAAAATTTTAATGTTTCTTGTTCCAGTATATTAGATTTTTAGTTATTATATTATCTATGGCATGCCTTGTTAACTTTTGAATAAAATATTTATGGATGAATACTAATTACTCTCTCTCTTTCTGTTACATTCTAATTTTATGATTTAAATAATTTTTCTCCCAGTAACTTCTGACAATATTATAGCTATTTTAGCTTTACTATTATCAGGGTTAATTATCTTAAAACTTTTAAATAAATAAAAAAAATTATACTGTCATAGTGTTTAGTTTTATCATTCAAATAACTAATTTTGATTATGTAATTGATTTTAACATTTTGTAAAGAATTCTTAGTTGCTTTATTCATATATACTTGGTAGCTGCATGTGTGAGAAAGATAATAACTTAGAAAATATTCTAAAATTTAGAAATTTGGGGTAGTTATGCAAATTTTATTGTTATAGGAAATTGTAAAAACTAAAAAAAAATTAAGAGTAAATCTGATAATCAAAATTAAGAATAATATTTTGAAAAAGTTTGGGATAATTTTAGTTTTTTCCAATCAAATTAAATGGTGGTAATGAAAATTGTGATATAATAGAAAATTGTATTAAAAAAATTAAAACAATAGGATTTACTATAAATTAAGAATTAAGAGTAAATATAAAAATTAATATCGTGAATAATATTTTAAAAATATTAGAGATTATTTTAGTATTTTCCATACAAAAAAAGTGTTTTTCAATCTTTATGATATTTTTTGCTATATAATATAAAAAATATCTATATATAATATTAGTATAAAATCTTGCCATAACAAATGTATATCTTTTAAAATAACTACATTTTAAAAATTACAATAATATAAAATTATTTCATAATGTAATTATTACTTAGCTTCACCAAATTATTAATAATAATAAACTAGCGTATGTGGCTGTATTCTTTAAGTTTTGCAATATTTCACACAAAGAAGTCCAAAAAATTTAGTAATTATTTTTTTGTTGATTGCTGGTGGAATTTCTGAAAATTTATCAGATAAAATTTTATGAGATTATAATAATTTATACAGATTACTAAAATTTTTACATTATTTTATAACACTATAATATGAAAACTAATATAAACAATATTTATAAATTTATGTCTAAAATACTTTACTCCAAAAACTTAAAATAAATTTCTATTCATTTATCATTATCTTTTTTTCTTTCTAAGAGTCATAAAAATTTTATAAAAGAATAAAGTTGGGTTTTACTCTGGAGAAGAAGTTATTTTAGCCTTATGTTAATAAGAAGGAAGTTAAAACTTCTGACATATATATATAAATTAACCCTTATATTTTATAAAAAATTGTATCCTTTTATTCCCAAAATATAGTAGATAATTCTATCTTTTTTGTAAAGGAAGATTGGTTCCTTAACTTTGAAACGAACTTTCTTTTTATCAAAGATTTTGTTGATTAAAAAAAGTTTTCTAATAAAATATGAAAATTATATAGGATAATAATCGTTAATTATTTAATAAATAAATTATTAAATATATGATACATGAAATGAGATAATTTTTATAGATTAATATTAGGTAATAATAATATATAATGTTAAATTTGATGTGAAAAAAATTTATAGATTTAGGACTTAGGCAAACAAACCCTAAACATTTTCTTTTTTTCACTCAAACGGATAAATTGTAATTGTAAAAAAATAAAATTATAACCGTATTGATTAATCGATTTTAGAATATTGTTATATGTAATTTTACTAAAATTACAAAGATAACATATAAAAATATAAAATTTAAAGATACCAATATATTATATTGTTTGTAAGCCAAGTGAAAAAAAAATAAAGAAATTAAATTTTTTAAAAAATCGTGTTTAGGGGAGGCAGCAGTTCTCACGAGATAGTTTTTATTATTTAATTGTAATATTTTAATTTGATATATGACGTTTTCTATTCTTTTTAAGTTTTGCAACATTTTACATGAAAGATGGCCAAAATAAGTGTTGATTAACTATTTCTTTGTTCATCACTAGTGAAATTTTTTAAAATTATTAGAATTATCACGTTATTTTATAATTTTTTAATATAAAAATTAGCATCATAAATATTAAATTAGAGATAATGTAAAATATATATCTTTTACTTTTTTTTTATAAAAAATATTATTTTAAATTTCAAGTTTGATAATTTTTTTTCTAAAAATAAAAATTATGCTATAGATAGATTGCAGGTATGTTTAGTAAGGCTATTATTTTATAAAAAATAATATTTTGGTCCAACATTACTCTGAATATTCCAATGTAATTGCCATATATATAATTTCTCAAATTAGAGAATCGAAGCTAGAGGGCCACCAAGTAGAACACCTGTCAAAAGCTAAGGATACCGGCAGTCTTTTGGTGTGAACACCAGTTAAATGATCTCCTAAATTAGGCAAAATCACAGCCGTTTATAATATATATATATATATATTTTTTTTTCTTTTCTATTCATCCCCAATTTGATTTCTATTCGTCGTAAAATTTTACTTTAATCATCTAAAATTTCTTTGAATTAATTAGCATGTCTAAAACATTAAAAATTAAAAATATTTTGATTAAAATGATAAAATAGATATTTATGATATTAAAAAATTTATAAAAGTATGATGTTAATTTTAAATTATTTTAAATTAATATTAAAATTATGATATTTTTGTTTGCTAAGAGTTTTAAAAATATAAAAATATAATGATATTTTTATTATAGCAATAATTAAAGTGATGGTCAGGACGATAAGTAAAGTGTCAACTGTGTAGACTCCGATTGATATATTTTAGGTTTCTTTATGAAAAAAAAATACTAACACTTTCAATTTTTAGTGTAAATATGATATTGTTTATGTGTAAAAATTATTAGTTCCACTGCAATCCCAAATGCTTCATTCAAAATAAGAATGAATCTATTTCAAATACTTGGAAACGAAATTAATAATTTTTAAGAAAATTCATATATTTGTTAAAAACTATATAATATAGTAGACGTGACATATAAAAAACAAGATAATTTATAATAGATTTAAAGTATTGTAATTCTTTATTGGACCCATTTATAACATAACTCATGCATTTATACTTATTTTTTGTTGTCCTCTAATTAGTGATTTATATTTAATAAAAATTACTTTGAAGGAAACAAAATCCAAAAGTATAATACTCTTTAACCGTCGTCTCTATCCTTAGAATGGCCCACAACTTCAATTTAGTGTTTACTTCTACTGTGAAAGGCTTTATATGCATTTGACGTTACTACTTAAATTTATTGTTTACTTATACTGCAAACGATTTTATGTGAAATCAAACTATACATTTGACATTAATACTTGGATTAGATCTTTCTCATTTTACTATGAGAATATTGATTGCGGATCAAATTGAATAACGAAGTATGGCAACTACCAATAAATTTTTTGGTTCTCACTTTTAAATTATTGATATCTATATAATTAAATAATTCACTTGTAGATCATTATAATATTTATTGATATGGTACATGTTAATTGACACTTTGGTAGGTAGTGGAGGAAAGAATTAAATTGTGGGCTAAGAAAACATCTAAACGATTAATTAAAGATTTTTGTTTTTCAAAGAAACACTAATTAAAATTAAATTTTAATTTTATGCACTGCACGATATTATCAATTTTGAAATAAAAAAAATTAAAATTAAAATATGCTTAAATTTATAGTTATTTTAAATAATTTTTATAAAATAAGTGTATTAATAAGCATATTTAGAGAATATTTAAAATATTATGAAATATAATCACCTGATTATATACAATGTTGTTTTAGAGTGACTCAAATCATTCAAATTAAATTAATATGTAACCATTATATACATAATAATTATTATATACAATCAAAAAATAATCCGATAGAATTTAATATATATATAAGAGAGGCTAGAATGAGTTCATATAATTACAAATGTTCTAAGCTTATTATAATTATATTTCATAATACAATTACAATTAAATGTCCACTTTGGCTTCTCCTGTAGCCAATCTCCCAAGTAGGGCATACGCATGATCACATTTTTCTTTTGAACATGAAATCCCATTCCAGTCATGGTATCTACCGTGTCTCCACATACACTAAAATGTTGTGGCAATGCACTGAGGCGGAAATCAGATACTTTGATGTTGCCTTTTGTGTCAACAAAATGTTCTCCAGCTGCAAATCAGAGAGGAAACCAGGCATCAGAATCAAATGCCCTAATATATCCAAGAAATGTACAGTCCAAGCCTGACAAGAAATACATTTCATTCCTGCACTGTCTAAGCGGTCCTCCATCTTATGTAAATGAGATGTAGTACTTAAACTGAGGTCCTCCATCCCACACCATAGCACGATCATCAGCAAAGTAAAGCTGAAGCCTTTTGGCAATTAACATCATGAGACAATGCAAAATTACCCACACAGATCACCATTAAAATATGTAATATTCTATTTTTAATCATTCCACAACACCATATGCATTAATATGATAATACAATTTCAGCAAAAAAAATACACAAAATATCAAAAACATAGAGAATTAAATTCAATATTTTAAGTCATGTGATGTGCATGTGGTCATATTAGAAGCTTTGTTACATGCTTATAAAATTAAAACAAATAGCTAGCTGCTTCACCACAAAAATAAAGCCCAAAAAAAAAAAAAAAAGAACGGATAAGGAAAGGGAAGTAGGAGATTGAGCTAGCTAATTCTCTCTAATACATACACAGCATAAGTTGCTTGAACATCTTGTAACAGAACCAGAATGTAGGTTCAATCTGCCTACATGGTGTCACTATTCAATATTTTGAACCTATGCCACCCGAATTTGTCTCTCTAATGTTTTGAACCAAAATATTGAACTGCCGAAATTTCAAACCAAAATTTCACCTCAATTTGCCGAAATTTTGAACCAAAAAAAAAAAAAAAAATGCCCAATGTAATTAAATAATATTTTCACATATTAACGACCTAATTTTTCACAATAAAAATCTGGGTTAAAATTTTTTCACATATTTTCACAATAAAAAAATCTGGGTTAAAAATTTAACGACCTAATTTTTTTTAAAAAATAAAATAATTTTGTTTAGGGGGAAAGAATCTGTCTTCCGATTAGGCTTCCCATCATCCCTCTCTCTCTCTCTCTCAAGCTGCAGATTAGGGCAGATATGGTGCGCACATAACAAATAACAACGCTTCAGATGTAAAAGGGGGAAGAATTTACCAGATTAGAGCGCCGGGCGGCAAGGATTAGGCGCGAAGCACACAGGAGAACAGATCGAAGCTGGAGAGGAGAGGAGGAGAGAGGAGTTTGCAAACGCAGACGCAGAGGAAGAAGCTTCGGGAGACAGTGGAATCACCAAATCGCGTACGAAGATGGAGAGGAGAGGAGTTTGCAGAGAGGAAGAAGCTTCAGGACACAGTGGAAATGACGGCCGGGCCAGTGTTTCTCCGTTCAAATTTTAGGGTTACAGTGAATGCTTTTTTCAACCGTCGGATTGGACCCAATAAACGACCACGATCTTATCAAACGAGAGTTAATCTCAGCCGTTAGATAAAATTTAAAATCCGACGGCTGCGATTAACTCTCGCCGTAAAAACACGTGGACAGTCGGATGAGAATCCAACGGCCCAAATGGGATGCTGGACGGCGTCCAACGGCCCCAGCGCTGGACGCCCCCCGAATCCGGCAGTGACGTCCCGTATTTTCTATTAAAAATTCGGTAAAGTTTTCTCTATAATACAAACGTCGGCCAAATATAAAAAAAGCCTGTAAATATCTTGTACAACATAACATATAACTCCACAAGCATATCACAGGATCCAAAAGTCACAAAACTACACGTGGTGCCAACGTCATAATTTTAGTACAATGTTGGTTTATGACAAATGCATCCAAATAATCTCAAAATCCGATAACAACAACAATAACACACAAAACAACTCCTCACAGGATCTAATTACTACATATAATTCGTGGCTCCAATGTTGTGTATTTAAATACAACATCGGTCAAAGAGAGATACGATTAGGTACTTGTTACAAACCATAATAATCTGTAAAAGTATAAATAAATCTAAATACAGTAGAAATTAAATTATCTGATCATCAGCCTTATGTACAATATATATTAATAAGCCAAATTGAAATACAGATATATATAATTCTCCACAACATATACGAAACTACAAGATAGAGATCTTCGACGTGATCTTCCAAGTCCAGAGCCTAGTCCATTTCTAGTCTCTGCTCCACCTCATCGGTATAAGGCTGCGCTAATCTGAAGATAAGGAAAGACAATAAGGGTGAGCCAAATACTCAACATGTGTAATATAATCAAGACGATAACAATATATATAAAATAAAGAAAAAGAGAGGTATATGAGCATAGTGAGGATGCATAAATATAAAACACGATCGAATGTGCTTTCGAAATACAATTATACTCACATGTTTTGTCCTTCTTTTCTTTGAAATATAAATTATGTATAATTACTCATCTTTGTGGATTAGGGCCAATAAGTCTTACTAGCTAAAGGTACGGGAGAATGAGAAAAAGATCGTGATACTCTACATGATGTAAGGCTGAACTACGTACTTAATGTCTCATAGTGGACATCAAACGCCTTTGCCGGTATACAAGGCCAAATACCACGTAGAGAGCGATATACCTATTACTAAGTATACAGGGCTAATAAAATGCTCCCTAACCTCCTGCGGTTCAAAGGCAATCCTCGTACTTTCACAATAATATTCTAAGGCTTGTTAAGAGTATCACTTGCTAGAATATATGGTTAGGATAATCCTTGAGTCACTACTATAATATCAATGGCATGTCAAGGAATATTACCCTTCGAAATATAAATCTGTGGTCCTAGTTTCATGATTTCTTATTCATTGAGGGAAGATCTATCAAACTTTTTTTACATAATTCTCACTCTAGGAGAACGACTCATATATAATAAATTGTGGCATTTTCTTCATATACTTGCATAATTTTTATCTTTTTTTTTTAAATTTAACTCTTCTCATGACTTAATTTATATACATGAATATCATAAAATATGAAAACGGTAAAAACTCTTACCACTATAAGCCAAATGTGACTATAAGGCTTCTGAACGATTAACCATTCATAATTGGTTAACAAACTTATTTTTCAAAATATATAATTAAACATATGTAAATATATATGTAACTTAATTAACAATTAAATAATGTTAAAATTATGTAAAATTTTTCAAAGAGGCTTGGGTGAACAGGTACCCACACTTGAACGCGTGCCCGTTTGTGCATAATCGGATGAATCTAAAAAAGGGGCATCCAATAGGTAAATTATCAAATTAAAGACATGGGTATTCATAATCTCAAGTCAATTTATGTATAAAACTCAAAATAAATACTTAAATGAGGTCCAGGCATGGGTTAGGGTTCCGACGAATGAAATTCCACATAAAACTACCAAATCGGATATCCAATCGATAAATTAACATATATAGAATATGGGTAGTGATATTCTAAATCAAATTTATGCAAAAGCTCTGAAAATTGGAAGTCAAAATCACCCAGGCGTGGGGTTAGGGTTTTGGTGCGAAAACCAGTCAAAATCTACAATTTTGGATATGAAATTCATATATATGCATACTCAAGTCATGAGTATTACAAATACATGCATGGATCGGGTATCGAGATAATAATATTCGAAGGGGGTCAAACAAAAATCAAAAAGAATGAAAAAAATGATATAGCCGTACTTGCCTCGATCTGATCTACAACTTTTTCAATTAGCTCGAAGTCGAATTTGAACCTGAGAGCTTCCATTTTATCCTTTTTTCCTTTGTGCGGTCTCTCTCCTATGGCTCTCTCTCTCTCTCTCTCTCTCGCGCAGCCTCCATTGCTCGACCTCCGTGGCAACCGCCACCGCCGTGCAGACGTCGCCACCACCGCCTACCACTTGTGTGCTGCCTTCTTCCCCGCAAAACCCTCCTCTCTCTGTCCACTTTTCTTCTCACCCGAAACCCTCGCCTCTCCCTCTCATTTCTTTTCTCTCTGCTGTCCTATTATTATTATTATTATTATTATTGTTGTTGTTGTTGTTATTGTTGTTGTTGTTATTAATTCGTTTTTCTTTTAATCCCAAAACTAAAATCGATACTCGGACGATCGAACAGGCACACTTCGGGCGCCAGCCTAACAAATCCAATATCCTCCGAAATTTTATTATATTTAATAAATTTTTATCACGCCCAAATTATCTAAAATAATAAATAATGCTAATTAAATTGGATAAAAATTTGGGATATTACAACTAATATGGCAGAAGCAATGGATAGGATAGCCCAAAGGTATAAACGAGCAAATTCATCTTCTTTCTACTCCCCTAGAATTGTTGGAAAATGTTTCTCCATAAAGGTATCTAGAAATCCGTCTTGTGAAATTTGTTTGTTCTCAAGTCTTAAAATCCTCTTCATGTGTATTGGGTGTATATACACCCAGCCGTGAGAGCATGTGTGTGTGTGTGTGCATATATATATATATATATATACTTGTACATAAAGGGTGTGTGTGTGTTTAGACGTGTGGGAGTGCATTGTGTGTGGTGGGTGTCTGGTTAGCAGTGTGTGTGTGTAGAGCAGTATGTGTGTGAGTGCAGTTTGAACGTGCTGCTACTGCTGGTTGTGTGAAGTAGTCATGTGTGTTGTGTGTAAGCGTGAATTTAGTGTGTAGATATGTAGCTGTGTAAGTGCAGAAGTGATGTAAGTGAGAGAGAAAGAGCGGTAGTGGGTGTTGCTACGTGAGGGGTGTGTGGTCATCTATGAGTGAATCTAGAGGATTTAATAAGATATTAGGGTATTGGATTGAATATTTAAAGTATCATTGGTATTTTTCCTCTCTTTTAATAATGACATTATTTGTATTATCTTTGATTTACGTGTATATGGCATTTATCATCACCGAACGACAATTCTTTCATTGAAATTATAAACCTTTCTTTGTGTCATACTCGATTGCATGAGTATTGAGTTATTCACTTCACTACGGTCAAAGTTAAGGGAAGTATATAAAAATACTAAAGGTATCTAGTCAAATGAAGGTTATGACACCTTATTGTGGTCTATACTTATCAAATACTGATTTTTATATCATGATGATAATAAGGTATATTATTTATTATGGAAGGATACTTATAACCATGTAACCATCGTAGGAGATGATATCAGAGATATCTCATTCGGTGAGGTATCGTATGGTATGGACATGCTATGGGTACAACCTCTAGAGGACTATAGGGTAATGAGGATATCATGGATAATCTTATGTCACTCACATAGCCATTGGGGTGTAAATATGTGGCCTTTGATTTATTGATGATGAATAAGGTCCAAAGAGATTTATTGTGATATTTCATCATTGTTGATACATCTTGAGTTTGGGATTTGATGGAATCCACGAGTTGTATTTGGTAGAAACCATGTGCCAAATTTTACGATATCCAAATTTAGTGGAATCCATGTCGTTTATTGTTGTCTAATTTTCAGGTAGTTCATGTTAATATTCGGACTAAGAGATCCATTTATATTCTTGTCAGGTCAGATTCTGAGGGATCTTCGCCTCTTATTGATGAAATCTTATTATCTTTGTCACCTTAGAGTCTAGAGTGACCTACCTTCCTTATACATTTAAGTTGTAGATACGATGAAACATATATTCTTGGATATATTTATCAGTTTGATTTTATATCATTGTTTATGACTCTTGATATACGTTATATATTATATATCTGTGACATTTATTATCATTTCCTATTTGTTTTGGGTTTGTAATCACTTGTTCGGTATTTGGCTCACTCTTATTATTTTTCTTTCTTTCAGAGTAGCAGGTTTATATAATAATGACTCTAGAGTTGGATAAAGAATTGTGGCGACAGAGATTAAGGTCCAGCTGGAGAGTGTTGAATTTATACTCTAGAGATATATTTTGATATTTTACTTCATTTTGTTGAGGCTTTTTGGGGCTATATATTTTTTTTTAGATTTATTTTTGGTATGAGGATGTTTAGATTATTATAATTATATTCTTTTAGTTGTGAATATGCTATATATAGTGTGGTTTGAGACTTAGAATTTTCCTATGTGATCAGGTTTGGGTATTAGTTATATATTTGGATTAGGGTCGTCATAACTTTATGGTATCAAAGAGTTAAGGTTCTGTAAGAATATTGAAGATTTTAGAAATTTTGATAGTTGGAATATTAGGCAATTCGAAAATGTTAGAGGAATTAGGGTTATTTTTTTTTTTTGAGCTCTCGGTCGTGATAAAGTTGTATGTATATATATATATATATATTTGATTTATATGAAATTTTAAGTTATTTTATTCTATTGTAGCGATGTCAGACGAGACTAGTATCCACCCGAGAAGTTCAGCCCAAGAGGCCGGGAGACCTTAGCGGCACTTGTCGATATGGGCTGGGGTAGTTGATACTCTACTCCCACTCACCGGCTGGTTACTTAGGCTGTTTGGGGCATAAGTTCTTGGACATGCACCGGCATAGAAGAAGAAGAAGAAGAAGAAGAAGAAGAAGAAGAAGAAGAGGAATCTATTTAGAGATTTCTTATATCAGTGACTCCCAAAATTCATAGGGGAACTAGATCTTGCTAAATCTAACTATTGGATGGGAAGACGAGAAAATGCTTTCACAGTGATTAAGTGTCCTTCTACTGATCGGGTTCACTTTGCTACGTATAAGCTTAGCGATGAGGCAGAGCATTGGTGGAAGGCAATATTGCGAGAGCTTGGACCTGATGCTAATTCTATCACTTGGGATGCATTTTGAGAAATATTTAATGACAAGTACTCCAAAGAATTTAAGGACCCAGAAAGGAAAATGAGTTTCTTCTTTTAGAGCAAGGCCCAGTGTGATTTCTCGATTTCGGTGAGGCCAAGTTTATAGAGCTATCATGTTATGCTCCGCACTTTGTTATTGATAAGGTCGAGGAAGGAAGAAAGGTTCCAGCAAGGTTAGCATACCTATTCGTTGTATTATTACATCATTTGAGCTTGAGGGCTTTGGAGTGATCTTTTGGAGGGCTCTGATTGTGGAGGAGGAGTTGAGGCAACAAGGCTTTGATATCTCACTTGCCAGTACTACTAAACATTGCTAGGCTGCAGGCACATCATTCGAAGAAGTGCAGACTTGTTTCAAATGTGGGAAGTTGGGGGCATGTCTCATGGATTGCCGAATTAAGCAATCGGCTCGCTTGATGCCCCTTGAAGATTATGTGACTTCCTCGGATATTAGAAACCGGACTAAGCTGGGCCTGCATCGGACGGGATAATGCAGACCACTTGACCCATTTTCTGATTGTGGAAAGGTCGGTCTCTGCTCTCGAGATTCTTGGGCTTGAGGGAAATTCACCTTTCAAAGTAAGTTAAAGGCTCGATTTTGGGAAAGTGTTCGCGTTGATAGAGCAAGATGCGAGGCTTCCCCGATGGTGGTGGAAGGTACTCTTACTATCTTTTATGCTGCTCTGTGTTGATTGATTACGGTTCTACTCATTCTTTTGTGGTATCGGCCTTTGCCATGAGACTTGGGATGAATGTGGTACCTTTAGACTTTATTTTATTAGTTTCGATGACGGTTGGCGAGACTATCCTACTCATTGAGATGTATCCTTGATGCATCGTTCATGTAGATGATTATGAGTTACCAATTGATGTGATTTTAGAGATGGACTTGCTAGCTGCCTACCATGCCGGGTTGATTGTTTTCATGAGTTGTAACATTCTCTATTGATGGAATTGGGAAGTTTGAGTTTTGTGACTTTAGGAGCCATGATTTGATTTTACATGCTCACCGTCTACTTCGTGAGTGGGTGCCGAGGTTCTTAGCCTTTGTATTTGAACAATGTCGGGAGAGCGACATATTGAGGACATTGAGGTAGTTCAGGAGTTTGTAGATGTCTTCCTTGATGAGCTACCCGGCTTACCTTCTGACCGTGAAATTGAGTTCGTGATCGACTTATTACCAGGATTTGCACCCATATCTAGAGCACCATATCGGATGGCTCCTCTTGTGACTCTACAGTTAAATGTTCGGTTACGAGACCTTTTAGATCAATGATTCATTAGACCTTATGTTTTTCCATAGGGGCACTGTTCTGTCGTTAAAAGAAAGATGATTCGATGTGATTGTATATTGACTATAGGGAGCTCAACAAATTGACCATCAAAAATAAGTATCCATTTGTCTTAGATTGATGATCTTTTGACTGAGTTCTGAGGAGCAAGTGTGTTTTCAAAAATTGATATAAAATGAAGTTACCATCAATTAAATTAAAAGAGAGTGGCGTGTTGAAGATAGCTTTTCGTTCTAGATATTGACACTGTGAGTTTCTAGTGATGCCTTTATTTTGACAAATTCATCAGTTGCTTTTTATAGACCTAATGAATAGGATATTTAGACCATTTGGATAGTTTTATTATAGTCTTCATCGGCGATATTTTGATCTACTCTAAAGGGAACCGTGGAGCATAGGGAACATTTGAGAATTGTGCTCAAAAGTTGTGTAAGAGTGTTTGTATGCCAAGTTCAAAGTGTGAGTTTTGGCTAAAAAAATCATATTTTTGGGCCATGTCATTTGAGGAGTCGGAGTATGTCAAGATCCATCTAAAATTGAGGCAATAGCAGATTGGTCGTCCTACCATTCCGTTTGAGGTGTGGAGCTTTCTTGCCTTAGCCGGGTATTATTACGGAGGTTCGTGGAAAGGTTTTCTAGTATTGTAATGCCAATGACAAAATTGACATAGGAAAATGAGAAATTTGTTTAGTCGATAATTGTGAACAAAGTTTTCAAGAAATTAAATCAAACATTGACCACTTGCACCTATTTTGGCGATTACGTATGAATCAAGTCGATTTGTAGTATATTGTGGCGCTTAGCGAGAAGGCCTAGGCTATATATTGATGCGGCATGGGAAGGTAATCACCCATAGGTCTCATCGGTTATGGCCTTACGAGAAAGAGATATCCGACTTATAATCTAAGTTAGCCCCGCGTCTTTGCACTAAAATCTTGAGACATTATCTATATGGGAAGGAGTTCATTGTCTATGCGATCATAGAAGTTTGAATACATCTTCTCACGGAAAGAGCTGAATATGCGTCAAAGATGGTGGATGGATCTTCTTAAAGATTATGGCTATCAAATATTATATCAATTAGGCAAGGCAAATGTGATGGTACAGCGCACTTAGTAGGAAGTCAATCGGTCTTTTAGCTCACTTAATGATGAAAGAATGGAGGATGTTGGACGAGGTCAAGGATTGTGATGTTTGGCTTCACTCAAGCTATCCTTAGATGATAGTATTGTACCTTAAAGTTCAATCCGACTTGTTTGTGTTGCTGTTGCCGAAGGGATGATGAGAACTTTACGCATTATTAAGGAGCTGCCTTGTTCCACTGGCGGAGTATAGTGTCGGGAAGGATGGGGCTTTGATTTTTTCGGGACCAAATTTGTGTTCTGGCTTGATTAGATTGAGAAAAGAAATAATGGAGGCACATTGTTCTAAGTAAAAGCGATGCATCCGGGATCTCTGAAGATGTATGGCGACTTAAGGAAGACTTTTTGGTGGGAAAGGTATGAAAAGAGATATAAAGATTTTGTTTCTAGATGCCTAATTTGTCAGCAAATCAAGAGCAGCATCAAGGCCAACGAGGAAAGCCTCAATCAATGCTAATTTCTAGTTGGAAATGGGAACATGTCTCATGGATTTCATTGTTGGACTACTAAGGACCTTTCTGGCGCAACACTATATGGGTAAATGCGTGGACCGATTAACGAAAGTTGGCATATTTTCTTGCGATAAGTGGCACACTCTGTAGATCGACTTACTCAGTTTATATTAGAGATAGTCAAATTGCACGGATACCGGCTATCATCGTCTCATCATCGAGACCAGATTTGTCTCACGGTTTTAGAGGAGTCTTCATAAAGAGTTAGGAATGAGATTAAATTTCAACACTATCTTTCAACCTCAGTGTGACGGCCAAACGAAAGAACTTTCAAACACTTTCGAACATGCTTAGAAGTTTGGTTTTAGAGTTAGGAGGCTATTGGGACATATATTTATCACTTTAGGTTCGCATACAGCAATAGCTTCGAGGCTAGTATTGGAATGGTACCATTGAAGTCTTATACGGAAAATGCGATCATTGATAGCTTGGAAAGAGGTTGGTATCATCAAATTTTGGTCTTGATCTCATTCAGGAGGCAAGCGGAGAATTTAGTTGATACGTGAGAGAATGCAAGTTGCCCGAAGTCGACGAGAGAGTTATGTTGACAAAAGCGTGACCTTAGTTTTGGCGTTGGTGATGCCGTTTTCTTAAAGTATCTTTCACGAGAGTGTCATTTGATTTGGGAGCAAAACAAATTGAATTAGAAATTCATCGGACCATTCGAGATCTTTGGAGCAGATTGGTGAGGTGGCCTGCCGATTGGCTTTACCACCCTCTTTATTAGGAGTACATGGCGTTTTCACATATCTCTATCTTGAGTAAATCGTCCCGATGAGTCTCACATTATCGGTCACGGCAGCTAAGATTGAAGAGACTTGACCTACCCGGATAGGCGGTCTGATTTCTGACCAAAGAGATAAAGTCATACATTTCAAGGTGATCTTGCTCATCAAAGTAGTATGAAACCATCATGATGAAACAGATCTTGACTTAGGAAAGGAGGCGGACATGAGAGAAAGGTACCTCGAACTCTTCAATGATCAAGGTATATTTTGAGAATAAAAATATATTTTAGGGGTAGATTGTAACATTTCAAATATTTTTGAAATTAAATAATAATAATAATAATAATAATAATAATAATAGTTAAGTAAGGGAATAGTGAAGCAAAGGAATGAAGAAAAAGGAGAGGAAGAGGGGGAAACCACTGGCCAAAATTGTTGCGACGATGCCTCCTTTTGCCGATCGGTTGGAGTCACCCATTTTCCTTCTTTCTCTCGGTCATTAGCTTCATTTTCTCCATTTGTGTTGCCTCATTTGCTTTAAAACCAAGGATTGCCTCGTGCTCCTCTTTTGGAGGCTCATTAATGAACAAAACCAGCAAGGATAGCCGGGAGTCCACGGCTGTGGTAATCATCGCCGCAGTTGCCTTTTCTATCGTTTTGTCAAAGGCCACCATTGGTCTTTCACCTTAATTAGGCAAGTTGAGTTAAAATTCTTTGCAATAATCCATGATTTTTCTTTCTTCAATAGTAATGTAAATTTTCTAATTGTGTATCAAAGATTATAAAAGAATTCGTTATATATAAAGTGAATTTTGGAGGATTTCAATTAAAGTGGGCCATTGAAGAAGAAATCGGAAAATTGATTCCAGCTCTGCCGTGAATTTTGAAGGATTAACATGATTTTGGGCTCAAAAATTAGTATATAAAATTTATAAATCTTTTGGTTAAATAATGAGAGTTGATTTGTTGGTTACTTGGCTTGATTTGGAAAAATTTTGGTTTATGGAAAAATTGGGACAAAGCGAGCCTTAGCTTTGGGCAGTGGAAAGGGATTGCTTCGAGGTTGGCCTTTGGAGTGGGGCATAATAATTAGTATAGTTATACTATAAAATTTATTGATTTACTTGTAAATTATGAAAGTCGGACTTTTTCCTATTTTTTGAAAATTGACATATGGCGAGAGTGTAGAGCATTTGGCTCTATTGTCCTTGTGCAAGTTTGGTGATGAAGATAGTGCTGCCGCCGTCACCATGTGATGAGTCGGTGGCAAGAAGCCCGGCTCTGCTAGGTGCTATGGGGTATGGTATATTGGGCATATATACACCCAGCCGTGAGTATACATACATACATACATACATATATATATATATGTATATAATTTTATATATATATATATATATATATATATATATATATATATATACTTGTATATAAAAGGTGTATGTGTGTTTAGACATGTAGGAATGCCTTTGCGCGGTGGGTATGTGGTTAGCGGTGTGTGCGTGTGATATGTGTGTAGGCGATTGTGAACATGTTGATGCTTTAGTTGTGTTAGGTAGTCATGTGTGTTGTGTGTAGCGTGAATTCAGTATGTGGGTGTGTGTAGCTGTGTAGCGTAAGAGTGATGTAAGTGAGTGAGAAAGGAGGCGCCTTGAATTGTTGCTACATGAGGGTGTGTGGTCATCTATGAGTGAATCTAAGAGGGATTTAATAAGATATTAGGACATTGAATCGAATATTTAAACTATAATTAATATTTCATATAAAAAAATCTTTCTTATATAATATAAAAAATAAAATGTATATGATAAGATGTGATTCATTTTTGGACCATTTATGACCGAATTTTTTTGTATTTATGTAATTTTTTCTTATCATTCACTTGGTAATTTATATTTAATAAAAGTCACTTTGAAGGTAATAACATCAAATAACTTCTCAACCTCACCATGGGCTATAATATCAATTCATAGTCTACTTATATTGTAAAAGGCTTTATATAAAATTAATACTACATTTGAAATTAACATTTAGATTAAATCTTTTTCCCATTATATTGTAGTAGTATTAATTACCAAATTTTACTGAATAATTAAGTATTATAATTACCAATGAATTTTCATTCTTATTTTTTAAATTACTGATAGTTTGCATAATTAAATGACTTGTTTGTAAATTATTAGGTCACTTGTTAATATGGGATATGTTTATAAATATTTGACAGGCAGTGGAGCAAAGAATTAACTTGTAAGGCTAAAGAAGTAACTAAAGGCTTGATTGGGAATCTTTTTTTTTCCTTGGCTCTATTCCAAAGATCTTGTTTCAGTCATATCTAATGCATTATACTTTAAAGGAACTTGAAAAAATCCCCCTTTTGATGTATCGAAAACACGAAAAAAGATTTTCGACTTCTTAGTGGACAAGCTACTTGAGCTTCTTTTATGAATCAATGGGGCATATGTTATGATTTTGGAGCATTTGAAAGTTATACGGTCCTCAAAATCCCATATAAAAATTATACAAGTGAAAATATTGCTTGGTACTATGGATCAACATGAGAGATGTTTTTCTATGTATGTTTTCTTTGTGAAAAACATTTCTAATGAAAAACATGGGCTACAGAATCTTATAGAAGGCATCAAGTTTTAAAACTTGTTTAATGAACAAATGAAGCTTGATAGGGTTAGAATCTCTCCACTTTCGGTTCCAAATTTAAATTCTCTTATGGGTGTGAACTTTCCAATGTAATGAAAAGAGTTGGGATTGACGCTACCATTTGAACATAATAACGAGCTTACGGGAATGGTTTATGGTTTCGTTTTAAAGTTACAAGTATGTTTTAGAAGTCGTACATTGAAGCTAATGAAGAAGGACGATTTGCATCGACATGAGTATGGTTTGTAGTGCATCCGCGTTATAAGCGACCGCCAATTGGGTTTGCCATGACTATCCTTTTATGTTCATCATCACGGAAGAATTCACTGGTTATATATTGTTCATAGGTACAATCATCAATCCTCCACCACAATTGATTAAGATTTAATATTTCTTATTCGGCATAATAGTTTATGATTATTATATTGTCTATAGCATACCCAGCGTTAACTTGTGAATAAAATATTTATGGATCAATACTAATTACTCTCTCCACTCCATTTCATTCTAATTTTATGATGTAAATAATTTTTCTCGGTTATATGATAACTTTTGATAATACTATAACTATTTTAGCTTTATTATTTTAAGGTTAACTATCTAAAAGCCTTTAAATGTAAAAAATATACTGTTATGGTGTTTAGTTTTATCATTAAAATATCTAGTTTGATTTGTAATTGATTTTTAGCATTTTTGTAAAAAGAATTCTTAGTTTTTATCCAATTATAGCAGCAGCTGTATATGTGAGAAAGATAATAAGTTAGAAAATAATAATTAGAGAAATTATAGCCAAATTCATAATATTCTAAAATTTAGAATTTAGGGTAGTTGTTTTAAATTTTATTATTATAGGAAGTTGAAAAAAATTAAGAGTAAATACGATCATCAAAATTAAGATAATATGTTGAAAAAAGTTTGGGATAATTTCAGTTTTTTTCACTCAAATTAAATGGTGGTAATGAAAATTTTTGATATAATAAGAAATTGTAAAAATAAAAATAAAAAATTAAACAATAGGATTTACTATAAATTAAGAATTAAGAGTAAATTTGAAAATCAATAGCGAGAATAATATTTCAAAAACATTAGGGATTATTTTAATATTTTCCACCAAAGAAATATTTTTAATCTTTATGAATATCAGAGTAAAAATCCACCCATAACAAATATATATCTTTCAAATAACTACATTTTTGAAAAATTATAATAATATAAATTTATATCATAATGTAATTATTCCTAGTTTTCACCAAATTAATAATACTAAATTAGGTTAGATGGCTATACTCTTTAAGCCTTGCAACATTTCACGGAAAAGTCCAAAGAGATTCATTATGATATTTCGTTATTGTTAATACCTCTTGAATTTGAAATTGATGAATTCTGAGTTGTATATGGTAGAATCAATATATTGAATTTTTCGATATACGAATTCGATGGAATCCATGTAGTTAAATGTTATTTGCTTGAAATCGTTAGCGCGATATTTGAATTAGGAGATCTCTTTATTTCTTGTAAGATCATATTCTAAGGGATCTTCACTTCTTATTGGTAAAATCTTATAATCTTTGTTGTTAAGGTTTGGAGTAACATGTCTTTCTTATTCATTTGAATCATAGAAGCAATAAAATATAATTTTTTTGATATATTTATCTGTTGAATAATGTATTGTTATTCATGATTCTTGGCATCATTATATATTGTATATACGCTGATATTTATTATTTATTTCTATTTATTTTTTTTTAGATTTGTTATCGAGCTTATTGGGTAGTTAGCTCAATCTCTTCTATTTTCATCCTTTCGAGTAAGCGGGTAGGCGATGATGACTTTGGAGTTGGATAAAAGGTTGTGGCAAAGAGATATGTGAGGCTGACCGGAAAGTGTTGATTTTATATTCTAAAGATACATTTGATATTTTATTTTATTTTGTTAGGATTTTTGGGATTATATATTTTCCAAATTTATTGTTCATATGAGGATCTATGGAGTGTATATTTTTATATTTTTATCGGTTGTGAATGTACTATATATTGATTGAAGACTTAAATTTTTATGTGATCGAGATTTGGATATTAGTTGTAGATTTTTTGGTTAGGGCGTCACATTTTACTCTTTAGGACAATTTTTAGTCTTACAATAATAAGAAGGAAGTTAAAACTTCATACATATATATATAATCAACCCTTATATTATATAGAAAATTGTATCTTTTTATTCACAAAATATAATAGATAATTCTATCTTTTTCTATAATAAAAGATTATTGATTTCGTGACTTTGAAATTATCATTCTTTTTTCAAAGATTTTGCTGATTAGGATTGTGAAAACTTCTCTAATAATATATAAAATTTATGTAGGATCGTAACCATTAATTATTTAATAAATAAATTATTAAATATGTGGTAGATTAAATGAGATAGTTTTATAGATTAATATTAAGTAATAATAGTATATAATGTTAAATTTTTATGAAATAACAAAAGTTAGATTCTATTCCGTAAAAGAAAAGTTTAAGTCTTATTATGACAAAAAAGTATTAAAACTTTTTTACAAAAAATTTGTCTTAAATTACCTAAAAAATCACATTCTTTTAAAATGTAATCTATCTAAATCATATTTTTTTTTATTTTTAAAAATATGTAATCATGAGAACTATGAAGTTTGAAAAATATCTGTAAAATATAAAAGGAAAAAAATATATTTTTTAACCATGAAAATATCAAATTGGAAATAATATAAGACATACATCTTTTATTTTTCTTTTTAGAATTATTATTTTAAATTTCAAGTTTGATAATTTTTCTTTTCTAAAAGTAAAAATAACACCATAGATAGATTGCACATATTTTTAATAAGGCTATTATTTGATAAAAATAATATTGATCATTTATAATACACATGTATATATATATTGTCCTTTTCTATTCATCCCGAATTGAATTTTTCTTTATTATAGAATTTCACTTTAATCATATAAAATTTATTGGAGTTGATTAGCACGCCTAAGACATTTAAAATAAAAATATTTCAATTAAAACAATAAAATAGTTCCTTATGATGTTAAAACATTTATAAAAGTATGACGTTACGATTGAATCTTTAAAATTAATATTGAAATCATGATATATTTCTTTATTAAGAGTTCTAAAATATAATGAAATTTTCAATGCCCTTCTCAAATTTAACAAAAGAAAGATATTCACTCAATCTCTTATTATTTGCTCTTTGATTATCTTAACTTTAAAATCGCATCACTAGATATAAAAGGAATTTATAATATATATGTTTAAATTTCTCATAGTATCATATAATATATTAAATATAGAAAGTATATTTATATAATATATAAAAAAAGAATCTATATAAATAAAGGAACATGCAAATTGTCCTATTATTCTTTCATCTTTTCTTGGAATAGCGTCGCTATCTATCAAAATGATAACTAATTTTCAGTTTAACGGTAGCCAAACACATTTTCTTTGGAGAAGTTAGGCAAAGGTCTCAATGCCATATGTTCTCCGTTCTCTATAAGGCACATCCTCAACTCATTGGCCAATCGGTCTTGAAGGTGCAACTTTGAAGCAATTGTTTACGTACTCAAATGTAGAAGCCTCAACGACATAACCAAGATGGTGAGTTTACGGTTTATGAGCTCCAATGGTGGCGGACCGACCGTCTATTTTACTAACGGAATTTGGATTAGTAAGCTCTTTTCCTCTCAAGCCTTCCTATCGAGATTTCATCAAATCATGGAAAATGCTAAAGTAGAGGTTGATTTCCAAAAGGAGGTAAATTTTAAGTGTTTTTTTTTAATTATTGATAACTATGATAAAAATTATAAATTATAATTTCTCTTTTTTGAAAAGAAAAAGCTGCTAAAAAGTCATATAAGCGGTTTGATTATCTCCTTCATATTATGGTTTATGAATTAAATGTTTTTATTAGCCATGGTTGGGGTTGTGTTTCGAGAGAGAGAGAGAGAGAGAGAGAGAGAAAGGAAGGTTAGGATTGAAAGGTGAGGATCTTGCTGCCAGGGCATGATGTCCTCGGCAAGAGGAGAGGTTTGATATAATTTTTTTATTTCTCTTAAAGAATGATTATAAATTACTAAATAAGTATAACTTCTTAAAAAAAAATAAGAATTGATAGAAAAAAATATGATAAGAATCAAATTTTTTAAGTGTAGTTCTACTATATACCTTGATCAGATCTTTCTCATTGTCTTATGAAAGTATTGATTGTCTAATCAAATCAAATAATGAAACATGACAACTACCAATAAATTATTCGTTCTCTTTTTTAAATTATTGATATTTACATAATTAAATAGTTCACTCGTAGATCACTCTACTATTTATTAATTTGGTACATGCTTATTGACACTTTGCAGGCAGTGGAAGAAAGAATTAACTTGTGGGCTGAGAAAGCAACTAAAGGATTGATTAAAAATCTTTTCCAAGTGGCACTATTCCAAAAGATACTATTTCGGTCATATCCAATGCATTATACTTCAAAGGAGATTGGGAAATTCCTTTTGACGAATCGAGAACACGAGCGGAAGATTTTCGACTTCTTAGTGGACAAATTGCTCGAGCTTCTTTTTATGAATCAATGGGACAATTACTATCATTTTGGATCCTTTGAAGGTTACAAGGTTCTTAAAATGTGCTACGAAAATGATACAGGTGCAAATAGTCATGATACTACCATTAATGGTCAACAAGAGAGACGGTTTTCTATGTACGTGTTTCTTCCTGATGAAAAAGATGGGCTACCAAATCTCATAGAAAACATCAAGTTTCAAAACTTGTTTAATAAACAAATGAAGCTTGATACGGTTAGAATCTCTCTGCTTTCGATTCCGAAATTTAAGTTCTCCTCTGAGTGCGAACTTTCTAATATAATGAAAAAGTTGGGGTTGACGTTACCATTTGAGCATAATAACGAACTTACGGGAATGGTTTACGGTTCTAATTTTGAAGTTACAAGTATGTTTCAAAAGTCGTACATTGAAACTAATGAAGAAGGGGACCGAAGTCATTTGCGACCTTTGGTGATATGTTGTCGCATTGCATCACTTTACAATCCACCTCTAGTTAAGTTTGTCGCTGACCATCCTTTCATGTTCATCATTAGGGAAGAATTCACTGGTTGTATATTGTTCATGGGTACAATCATTAATCCTCCACCAGCAATTGATTAAAATTTTAATGTTTCTTGTTCCAAGATATTAGATTTTAGTTATTATATTATCTATGGCATGCCTTGTTAACTTTTGAATAAAATATTTATGGATGAATACTAATTACTCTCTCTCTTTCTGTTACATTCTAATTTTATGATTTAAATAATTTTTCTCCCAGTAACTTCTGACAATATTATAGCTATTTTAGCTTTACTATTATCAGGGTTAATTATCTTAAAACTTTTAAATAAATAAAAAAAATTATACTGTCATAGTGTTTAGTTTTATCATTCAAATAACTAATTTTGATTATGTAATTGATTTTAACATTTTGTAAAGAATTCTTAGTTGCTTTATTCATATATACTTGGTAGCTGCATGTGTGAGAAAGATAATAACTTAGAAAATATTCTAAAATTTAGAAATTTGGGGTAGTTATGCAAATTTTATTGTTATAGGAAATTGTAAAACTAAAAAAATTAAGAGTAAATCTGATAATCAAAATTTAGAATAATATTTTAAATAGTTTGGGATAATTTTAGTTTTTTTCACTCAAATTAAATGGTGGTAATGAAAATTGTGATATAATAGAAAATTGTAAAAAAAAATTAAAACAATAGGATTTACTATAAATTAAGAATTAAGAGTAAATATAAAAATTAATATCGTGAATAATATTTTAAAAATATTAGAGATTATTTTAGTATTTTCCATACAAAAAAAGTGTTTTTCAATCTTTATGATATTTTTTGCTATATAATATAAAAAATATCTATATATAATATTAGTATAAAATCTTGCCATAACAAATGTATATCTTTTAAAATAACTACATTTTAAAAAATTACAATAATATAAAATTATTTCATAATGTAATTATTACTTAGCTTCACCAAATTATTAATAATAATAAACTAGCGTATGTGGCTGTATTCTTTAAGTTTTGCAATATTTCACACAAAGAAGTCCAAAAATTTAGTAATTATTTTTTTGTTGATTGCTGGTGGAATTCTGAAAATTTATCGTATAAAATTTTATGAGATTATAATAATTTATACAGATTACTAAAATTTTTACATTATTTTATAACACTATAATATGAAAACTAATATAAACAATATTTATAAATTTATGTCTAAAATACTTTACTCCAAAACTTAAAATAAATTTCTATTCATTTATCATTATCTTTTTTTCTTTCTAAGAGTCATAAAAATTTTATAAAAGAATAAAGTTGGGTTTTACTCTGGAGAAGAGTTATTTTAGCCTTATGTTAATAAGAAGGAAGTTAAAACTTCTGACATATATATATAAATTAACCCTTATATTTTATAAAAAAATTGTATCCTTTTATTCCCAAAATATAGTAGATAATTCTATCTTTTTTATTGTAAAAGGAAGATTGGTTCCTTAACTTTGAAACGAACTTTCTTTTTATCAAAGATTTTGTTGATTAAAAAAAGTTTTCTAATAAAATATAAAAATTTTATAAGATTATAACGGTTAATTATTTAATAAATAAATTATTAAATGTGTAATACATGAAATGAGATAATTTTTATAGATTAGTATTAGGTAATAATAGTATATAATGTTAAATTTGATGTAAAAAAAAATTTATAGATTTAGGGCTTAGGTAAGCAAACATTAAACATTTTTTTTTTTACTCAAACGGATAAATCGTAATTATTAAAAACAAAATTATAATTGTATCGATTAATTTGTTTTAGAATATCATAATATTTTTACTAAAATTACAAAGATAACATATAAAAATATAAAATTTAAAGATACCAATATATTATATTGTTTATAAGCCAAGTAAAATAAAATAAAGAAATTAAATTTTTAAAAATCGTGTTTAGGAGGCAGCAGTTCTCACGAGATAGTTTTATTATTTAATTGTAATATTTTAATTTGATATATGACGTTTTCTATTCTTTTTAAGTTTTGCAACATTTTACATGAAAGATGGCCAAAATAAGTGTTGATTAACTATTTCTTTGTTCATCACTAGTGAAATTTTTAAAAATTATTAGAATTATCACGTTATTTTATAATTTTTTAATATAAAAATTAGCATCATAAATATTAAATTAGAGATAATGTAAAATATATATCTTTTACTTTTTTTATAAAAATATTATTTTAAATTTCAAGTTTGATAATTTTTTTCTAAAAATAAAAATTATGCTATAGATAGATTGCAGGTATGTTTAGTAAGGCTATTATTTTATAAAAAAATAATATTTTGGTCCAACATTACTCTGAATATTCCAATGTAATTGCCATATATATAATTTCTCAAATTAGAGAATCGAAGCTAGAGGGCCACCAAGTAGAACACCTGTCAAAAAGCTAAGGATACCGGCAGTCTTTTTGGTGTGAACACCGGTTAAATGATCTCCTAAATTAGGCAAAATCACAGCCGTTTATAATATATATATATATATATTTTTTTTTCTTTTCTATTCATCCCCAATTTGATTTCTATTCGTCGTAAAATTTTACTTTAATCATCTAAAATTTCTTTGAATTAATTAGCATGTCTAAAACATTAAAAATTAAAAAAAATATTTTGATTAAAATGATAAAATAGATATTTATGATATTAAAAAATTTATAAAGTATGATGTTAATTTTAAATTATTTTAAATTAATATTAAAATTATGATATTTTTGTTTGCTAAGAGTTTTAAAAAATATAAAAATATAATGATATTTTTATTATAGCAATAATTAAAGTGATGGTCAGGGCCCGATAAGTAAAGTGTCAACTGTGTAGACTCGATTGATATATTTTAGGTTTCTTTATGAAAAAAAAATACTAACACTTTCAATTTTTAGTGTAAATATGATATTGTTTATGTGTAAAAATTATTAGTTCCACTGCAATCCCAAATGCTTCATTCAAAATAAGAATGAATCTATTTCAAATACTTGAAACGAAATTAATAATTTTTAAGAAAATTCATATATTTGTTAAAAACTATATAATATAGTAGACGTGACATATAAAAACAAGATAATTTATAATAGATTTAAAGTATTGTAATTCTTTATTGGACCCATTTATAACATAACTCATGCATTTATACTTATTTTTTGTTGTCCTCTAATTAGTGATTTATATTTAATAAAAATTACTTTGAAGGAAACAAAATCCAAAAGTATAATACTCTTTAACCGTCGTCTCTATCCTTAGAATGGCCCACAACTTCAATTTAGTGTTTACTTCTACTGTGAAAGGCTTTATATGCATTTGACGTTACTACTTAAATTTATTGTTTACTTATACTGCAAACGATTTTATGTGAAATCAAACTATACATTTGACATTAATACTTGGATTAGATCTTTCTCATTTTACTATGAGAATATTGATTGCCGGATCAAATTGAATAACGAAGTATGGCAACTACCAATAAATTTTTGGTTCTCACTTTTAAATTATTGATATCTATATAATTAAATAATTCACTTGTAGATCATTATAATATTTATTGATATGGTACATGTTAATTGACACTTTGGTAGGTAGTGGAGGAAAAAGAATTAAATTGTGGGCTAAGAAAACATCTAAACGATTAATTAAAGATTTTTGTTTTTCAAAGAAACACTAATTAAAAATTAAATTTTAATTTTATGCACTGCACGATATTATCAATTTTGAAATAAAAAATTAAAATTAAAATATGCTTAAATTTATAGTTATTTTAAATAATTTTTATAAAATAAGTGTATTAATAAGCATATTTAGAGAATATTTAAAATATTATGAAATATAATCACCTGATTATATACAATGTTGTTTTAGAGTGACTCAAATCATTCAAATTAAATTAATATGTAACCATTATATACATAATAATTATTATATACAATCAAAAAATAATCCGATAGAATTTAATATATATATAGAGAGGCTAGAATGAGTTCATATAATTACAAATGTTCTAAGCTTATTATAATTATATTTCATAATACAATTACAATTAAATGTCCACTTTGGCTTCTCCTGTAGCCAATCTCCCAAGTAGGGCATACGCATGATCACATTTTTCTTTTGAACATGAAATCCCATTCCAGTCATGGTATCTACCGTGTCTCCACATACACTAAAATGTTGTGGCAATGCACTGAGGCGGAAATCAGATACTTTGATGTTGCCTTTTGTGTCAACCAAAATGTTCTCCAGCTGCAAATCAGAGAGGAAACCAGGCATCAGAATCAAATGCACCTAATATATCCAAGAAATGTACAGTCCAAGCCTGACAAGAAATACATTTCATTCCTGCACTGTCTAAGCGGTCCTCCATCTTATGTAAATGAGATGTAGTACTTAAACTGAGGTCCTCCATCCCACACCATAGCACGATCATCAGCAAAGTAAAGCTGAAGCCTTTTGGCAATTAACATCATGAGACAATGCAAAATTACCCACACAGATCACCATTAAAATATGTAATATTCTATTTTTAATCATTCCACAACACCATATGCATTAATATGATAATACAATTTCAGCAAAAAAAATACACAAAATATCAAAAACATAGAGAATTAAATTCAATATTTTAAGTCATGTGATGTGCATGTGGTCATATTAGAAGCTTTGTTACATGCTTATAAAATTAAAACAAATAGCTAGCTGCTTCACCACAAAAATAAAGCCCAAAAAAAAAAAAAGAACGGATAAGGGAAAGGGGAAGTAGGAGATTGAGCTAGCTAATTCTCTCTAATACATACACAGCATAAGTTGCTTGAACATCTTGTAACAGAACCAGAATGTAGGTTCAATCTGCCTACATGGTGTCACTATTCAATATTTTGAACCTATGCCACCCGAATTTGTCTCTCTAATGTTTTGAACCAAAATATTGAACTGCCGAAATTTCAAACCAAAATTTCACCTCAATTTGCCGAAATTTTGAACCAAAAAAAAAAAAAAATGCCCAATGTAATTAAATAATATTTTCACATATTAACGACCTAATTTTTCACAATAAAAATCTGGGTTAAAATTTTTTCACATATTTTCACAATAAAAAAAATCTGCTTAAAAATTTAACGACCTAATTTTTTTAAAAATAAAATAATTTTGTTTAGGGAAAGAATCTGTCTTCCGATTAGGCTTCCCATCATCCCTCTCTCTCTCTCTCTCAAGCTGCAGATTAGGGCAGATATGGTGCGCACATAACAAATAACAACGCTTCAGATGTAAAAGGAAGAATTTACCAGATTAGAGCGCCGGGCGGCAAGGATTAGGCGCGAAGCACACAGGAGAACAGATCGAAGCTGGAGAGGAGAGGAGGAGAGAGGAGTTTGCAAACGCAGACGCAGAGGAAGAAGCTTCGGGAGACAGTGGAATCACCAAATCGCGTACGAAGATGGAGAGGAGAGGAGTTTGCAGAGAGGAAGAAGCTTCAGGACACAGTGGAAATGACGGCCGGGCCAGTGTTTCTCCGTTCAAATTTTAGGGTTACAGTGAATGCTTTTTTCAACCGTCGGATTGGACCCAATAAACGACCACGATCTTATCAAACGAGAGTTAATCTCAGCCGTTAGATAAAATTTAAAATCCGGCGGCTGCGATTAACTCTCGCCGTAAAACACGTGGACAGTCGGATGAGAATCCAACGCCCAAATGGGATGCTGGACGCCGCGTCACGGCCCCAGCGCTGACGCCTCAATCCGGCATGAGTGACGTCCTTTATTTTCAGTAAAATTCGGTAAAGTTTCTATAATACTGACGTCAGTAAATATAAAAAGCGCGTAAATATCTTCGTGACAACATAACATATAACTCCACAAGCATATCACAAGATCCAAAATCACAAACTACACGTGGTCTGCCAACGTCGTAATTTTAGTACAATGTTGGTTTATGACAAATGCATCCAAATAATCCTCAAAATCCGATAACAACAACAATAACACACAAAACAACTCCTCACAGGATCTAATTAACTACATATAATTGTGGGCTCCAATGTTGTGTATTTAAATACAACATCGTCAAAGAGAGATACGATTAGTCTTTTTATTCCATAATAATCAGAAAAGTATAAAATAATCTAAATACAGTAGAAATTAAATTATCTGATCATCAGCCTTATGTACAATATATATTAATAAGCCAAATTGAAATACAGATATATATAATTCTCCACAACATATACGAAACTACAAGATAGAGATCTTCGACGTGATCTTCCAAGTCCGGCCTAGTCCATTTCTAGTCTCTGCTCCACCTCATCGGTATAAGGCTGCGCTAATCTGAAGATAAGGAAAGACAATAAGGGTGAGCCAAATACTCAACATGTGTAATATAATCAAGACGATAACAATATATATAAAATAAAGAAAGAGAGTATATGAGCATAGTGAGGATGCATAAATATAAAACACGATCGAATGTGCTTTCAAATACAATTATACTCACATGTTTTGTCCTTCTTTTCTTTGAAATATAAATTATGTATAATTACTCATCTGATTAGGGCCAATAAGTCTTACTAGCTAAAGGTACGGGAGAATGAGAAAAGATCGTGATACTCTGCATGATGTAAGGCTGAACTACGTACTTAATGTCTCATAGTGGACATCAAACGCCTTTGCTTGGTATACAAGGCCAAATACCACGTAGAGAGCGATATACCTATTACTAAGTATACAGTACTAATAAATGCTCCCTAACCTCCCCGCGGTTCAAAAGGCAATCCGTCTTTCACAATAATATTCTAAGGCTTGTTAAGAGTATCACTTGCTAGAATATACGGTTAGGATAACTTTGAGTCACTACTATAATATCAATGGCATGTCAAGGAATATTACCTTGAAATATAAATCAAAGGTCCTAGTTTCATGATTTCTTATTCATTGAGGGAAGATCTATCAAACTTTTTTTTACATAATTCTCACTCTAGGAGAACGACTCATATATAATAAATTGTGGCATTTTCTTCATATACTTGCATAATTTTTATCTTTTTTTTAAATTTAACTCTTCTCATGACTTAATTTATATACATGAATATCATAAAATATGAAACGGTAAAAACTCTTACCACTATAAGCCAAATGTGACTATAAGGCTTCTGAACGATTAACCATTCATAATTGGTTAACAAACTTATTTTTCAAAATATATAATTAAACATATGTAAATATATATGTAACTTAATTAACAATTAAATAATGTTAAAATTATGTAAAATTTTTCAAAGAGGCTTGGGTGAACAGTACCCACACTTGAACGTGCCCGTTTGTGCATAATCGGATGAATCTAAAAAAAAGGGGCATCCAATAGGTAAATTATCAAATTAAAGACATGGGTATTCATAATCTCAAGTCAATTTATGTATAAAACTCAAAATAAATACTTAAATGAGGTCCAGGCATGGGTTAGGGTTCCGACGAATGAAATTCCACATAAAACTACCAAATCGGATATCCAATCGATAAATTAACATATATAGAATATGGGTAGTGATATTCTAAATCAAATTTATGCAAAAGCTCTCAAAATTGGAAGTCAAAATCACTCCAAAGTGGGGTTAGGGTTTTGTGCGAAACCAAAAATCTACAATTTTGGATATGAAATTCATATATATGCATACTCAAGTCATGAGTATTACAAATACATGCATGGATCGGGTATCGAGATAATAATATTCGAAGGGGTCAAACAAAAATCAAAAAGAATGAAAAAAATGATATAGCCGTACTTTGCCTCGGGACTGATCTACAACTTTTTCAATTAGCTCGGGTCGAATTTGAACCCGAGAGCTTCCATTTTATCCTTTTTTCCTTTGTGCGGTCTCTCTCCTATGCGGCTCTCTCTCTCTCTCTCTCTCCGCGCGCGCAGCCTCCATTGCTCGACCTCACCGTGGCAACCGGCCACCGCCGGTGCACGACGCCGGCCACCGCCTACCACTTGTGTGCTGCCTTCCTTCCCCGCGCAAACCCTCCTCTCTCTGTCCACTTTTCTTCTCACCCGAAACCCTCGCCTCTCCCTCTCATTTCTTTTCTCTGCTGTCCTATTATTATTATTATTATTATTATTATTATTATTTGTTGTTGTTATTGTTGTTGTTGTTATTAATTCGTTTTTTCTTTTAATCCCAAACTAAAATCGATACTCGACGATTCCACGTGCACACTTCGGCGCCAGCCTAACAAATCCAATATCCTCCAAATTTTATTATATTTAATAAATTTTATCACGCCCAAATTATCTAAAATAATAAATAATGCTAATTAAATTGGATAAAAATTTGGGATATTACAACTAATATGGCTGTACAATGGATAGGATAGCCCAAAGGTATAAACGAGCAAATTCATCTTCTTTCTACTCCCCTAGAATTGTTGGAAAATGTTTCTCCATAAAGGTATCTAGAAATCCGTCTTGTGAAATTTGTTTGTTCTCAAGTCTTAAAATCCTCTTCATGTGTATTGGTGTATATACACCCAGCCGTGAGAGCATGTGTGTGTGTGTGTGTGCATATATATATATATATATATACTTGTACATAAAGGGTGTGTGTGTGTGTTTAGACGTGTGGGAGTGCATTGTGTGTGGTGGGTGTCTGGTTAGCAGTGTGTGTGTAGAGCAGTATGTGTGAGTGCAGTTTGAACGTGCTGCTACTGCTGGTTGTGTGAAGTAGTCATGTGTGTTGTGTAGCGTGAATTTAGTGTGTAGATATGTAGCTGTGTAAGTGCAGAAGTGATGTAAGTGAGAGAGAAAGAGCGGTAGTGGGTGTTGCTACGTGAGGGGTGTGTGGTCATCTATGAGTGAATCTAGAGGATTTAATAAGATATTAGGGTATTGGATTGAATATTTAAAGTATCATTGGTATTTTTCCTCTCTTTTAATAATGACATTATTTGTATTATCTTTGATTTACGTGTATATGGCATTTATCATCACCGAACGACAATTCTTTCATTGAAATTATAAAACCTTCTTTGTGTCATACTCGATTGCATGAGTATTGAGTTATTCACTTCCTACGGTCAAAGTTAAGGGAAGTATATAAAAATACTAAGGTATCTAGTCAAATGAAAGGTTATGACACCTTATTGTGGTCTATACTTATCAAATACTGATTTTTATATCATGATGATAATAAGGTATATTATTTATTATGGAAGGATACTTATAACCATGTAACCATCGTAGGAGATGATATCAGAGATATCATTCGGTGAGGGGTATCACGTATGGTATGGACATGCTATGGGTACAACCTCTAGGAGGACTATAGGGGTAATGAGGATATCATGGATAATCTTATGTCACTCACATAGCCGTTGGGGGTGTAAATATGTGGCCTTTGATTTACAGTGACAGAATAAGGTCCAAAGAGATTTATTGTGATATTTCATCATTGTTGATACATCTTGAGTTTGGGATTTGATGGAATCCACGAGTTGTATTTGGTAGAAACCATGTGCCAAATTTTACGATATCCAAATTTAGTGGAATCCATGTCGTTTATTGTTGTCTAATTTTCAGGTAGTTCATGTTAATATTCGGACTAAGAGATCCATTTATATTCTTGTCAGTCGATCCCAAGGGATCTTCGCCTTATCGATGAAATCTTATTATCTTTGTCACCTTAGAGTCTAGAGTGACCTACCTTCCTTATACATTTAAGTTGTAGATACTACGATGAAACATATATTCTTGGATATATTTATCAGTTTGATTTTATATCATTGTTTATGACTCTTGATATACGTTATATATTATATATCTCATGACATTTATTATCATTTCCTATTTGTTTTGGGTTTGTAATCACTGTTGTTAGGTATTTGGCTCACTCTTATTATTTTTCTTTCTTCGAGTAGCGAGTTTATATAATAAATGACTCAGAGTTGGATAAAGAATTGTATGGCGACGGAGATTAAGGTCCTTGGGAGAGTGTTGAATTTATACTCTAGAGATATATTTTTGATATTTTACTTCATTTTGTTGAGGCTTTTTGGGGCTATATATTTTTTTAGATTTATTTTTGGTATGAGGATGTTTAGATTATTATAATTATATTCTTTTTAGTTGTGAATATGCTATATATAGTGGTTTGAGACTTAGAATTTTTCCTATGTGATCAGGTTTGGGTATTAGTTATATATTTGGATTAGGGTCGTCATAACTTTATGGTATCAAAGAGTTAAGGTTCTATGAGAATATTGAAGATTTTAGAAATTTTGATAGTTGGGAATATTAGGCAATTCGAAAATGTTAGAGGAATTAGGGTTATTTTTTTTTTGGAGCTCTCGGTCAGGATAAAGGATTGTATGTATATATATATATATATATTTGATTTATATGAAATTTTAAGTTATTTTATTCTATTGTAGCGATGTCTGACGAGACTAGTATCCACCCGAGAAGTTCAGCAAGAGGCCCAGGACTGTTAGCGGCACTTGTCGATATGGCTGGGGTAGTTGATACTCTACTCCCACTCACTGGGCTGGTTACTTAGGCTGTTGGGGCATAAGTTCTTGGACATGCACCGGCATAGAAGAAGAAGAAGAAGAAGAAGAAGAAGAAGAAGAAGAAGAAGAGGAATCTATTTAGAGATTTCTTATATCAGTGACTCCCAAAATTCATAGGGGAACTAGATCTTGCTAAATCTAACTATTGGATGGGAAAGACGAAAATGCTTTCCACAAAGATTAAGTGTCCTTCTCTTGATCGGGTTCACTTTGCTACGTATAAGCTTAGCGATGAGGCGAACATTGGTGGAAGGCAATATTGCGAGAGCTTGGACCTGATGCTAATTCTATCACTTGGGATGCATTTTGAGAAATATTTAATGACAAGTACTTTCCCAAGAATTTAAGGACCAGAAAGGAAAATGAGTTTCTTCTTTTAGAGCAAGGCTTGATGACGATTTCTCAGTATGAGGCCAAGTTTATAGAGCTATCATGTTATGCTCCGCACTTTGTTATTGATAAGGTCCAGAAGGAAGAAAGGTTCCAGCAAGGATTAGCATACCCTATTCGTTGTATTATTACATCATTTGAGCTTCAGGGCTTTGGAGTGATCTTTTGGAGGGCTCTGATTGTGGAGGAGGAGTTGGGCAACAAGGCTTTGATATCCTTGCCTAGTACTAATGACATTGCTAGACTGCCGACACATCAATCGAAGAAGTGCAAGACTTGTTTCAAATGTGGGAAGTTGGGGCATGTCTCTATGGATTGCCGAATTAAGCAATCGACTCCTTCGATACCACTGAAGATTGTAACTGTTCCTCAGATATTAGAGACACAGCTAGCTAGACCTGCATCGGACAGATAGTCTAGACCACTTCGCTGCTACAATTGTGGAAAGGTCGGTCACTACTCTCGAGATTACTGGGCTTCGAGGAAATTCACACTGCAAAGTAAGTTAAAGGCTCCAATTTTAGGGAAAGTGTTCGCGTTGATAGAGCAAGATGCCGAGGCTTCCCCAATGGTGGTGGAAGGTACTCTTACTATCTTTTCTATACCTGCTCCTGTGTTGATTGATTCTGGTTCTACTCATTCTTTTGTGGTATCGGCCTTTGCCGCAAGACTTGGGATGAATGTGGTACCTTTAGACTTTATTTTATTAGTTTCGATGACGGTTGGCGAGACTATCCTACTCATTGAGATGTATCCTTGATGCATCGTTCATGTAGATGATTATGAGTTACCAATTGATGTGATTTTAGAGATGGACTTGCTAGCTGCCTACCATGCCCGGGTTGATTGTTTTCATAAGGTTGTAACATTCTCTATTGATGGAATTGGGAAGTTTGAGTTTTGTGACTTTAGGAGCCATGATTTCAGTTTTACATGCTCACCATCTACTTCGTAGTGGGTGCCGAGGGTTCTTAGCCTTTGTATTTGAACAATGTCGGGAGAACGACATATTGAGGACATTGAGGTAGTTCGGGAGTTTGTAGATGTCTTCCTTGATGAGCTACTCAGAAACACCTTCGACCGTGAAATTGAGTTCGTGATCGACTTATTACCAGGATTTGCACCCATATCTAGAGCACCATATCGGATGGCTCCTACTGAGCTACAGAAGTTAAATGTTCAGTTGCAAGACCTTTTAGATCAATGATTCATTAGACCTTATGTTTTTCCATAGGGAGCACCTGTTCTAATCGTTAAAAAGAAAGATGATTCGATGTGATTGTATATTGACTATAGGGAGCTCAACAAATTGACCATCAAAATAAGTATCCGCCTGTCTTAGATTGATGATCTTTTTGACTAGTTACAGGGAGCAAGTGTGTTTTCAAAAATTGATATAAAGTCAGGGTACCATCAATTAAAAATTAAAGAGAGTGACGTGTTGAAGATAGCTTTTCGTTCTAGATATTGACACTATGAGTTTCTAGTGATGCCTTTCGGCCTGACAAATTCATCAGTTGCTTTTATAGACCTAATGAATAGGATATTTAGACCATTTTGGATAGTTTTATTATAGTCTTCATCGACGATATTTTGATCTACTCTAAGGGAACCGTGGAGCATAGGGAACATTTGAGAATTGTGCTCAAAAGTTGTGTAAAGAGTGTTTGTATGCCAAGTTCAAGAAGTGTGAGTTTTGGCTAAAAAATCATATTTTTTGGGCCATGTCATTTGAGGAGTCGGAGTATCTGTAGATCCATCTAAAATTGAGGCAATAACGAATTGGTCTCGTCCTACCATTCCGTTTGAGGTGTGGAGCTTTCTTGCCTTAGCCGGGTATTACAGGAGGTTCGTGGAAAGGTTTTCTAGTATTGTAATGCCAATGACAAAATTGACATAGGAAAATGAGAAATTTGTTTAGTCTGATAATTGTGAACAAAGTTTTCAAGAATTAAATCAAACATTGACCACTGCACCTATTTTGACGATTCTGTATGAATCAAGTCGATTTGTAGTATATTGTGACGCTTCGCAGAAAGGCCTAGGCTATATATTGATGCAGCATGGGAAGGTAATCACCCATAGGTCTCATCAGTTATGGCCTTACGAGAAGAGATATCCGACTTATAATCTAGAGTTAGCCGCAATCGTCTTTGCACTAAAATCTTGGAGACATTATCTATATGGGAAGGAGTTCATTGTCTATACTGATCATAGAAGTTTGAAATACATCTTCTCACAGAAAGAGCTGAATATGCGTCAAAGATGGTGGATGGATCTTCTTAAAGATTATGACTGTCAAATATTATATCAATTAGGCAAGGCAAATGTGATGGCTGACGCACTTAGTAGGAAGTCAATCGGTCTTTTAGCTCACTTAATGATGAAAGAATGGAGGATGTTGGACGAGGTCAAGGATTGTGATGTTTGGCTTCACTCAAGCTATCCTTAGATGATAGTATTGTACCTTAAAGTTCAATCCGACTTGTTGGAACGAATTTGTGTTGCTCAAAGGGATGATCAAGAACTTTTACGCATTATTAAGGAGCTACCTTGTCAGTCCCTGGCAGAGTATAGTGTCAGGAAGGATGGGGCTTTGATTTTTCAGGACCAAATTTGTGTTCCTGGCTTGATTAGATTGAGAAAAGAAATAATGGAGGCACATTGTTCTAAGTAAACGATGCATCCGGGATCTACAAAGATGTATCGCGACTTAAGGAAGACTTTTTGGTGGAAAGGTATGAAAAGAGATATAAAAGATTTTGTTTCTAGATGCCTAATTTGTCAGCAAATCAAGGCAGAGCATCAAAGGCCAACAGGAAAGCCTCAATCAATGCTAATTTCTAGTTGGAAATGGGAACATGTCTCCATGGATTTCATTGTTGGACTACTAAGGACTGCTTACCGCAGCAACACTATATGGGTCGTCGTGGACCGATTAACGAAGTTGGCATATTTTCTTGCGATAAAATTGACACACTCTGTGGATCGACTTATCAGACTTTATATTGACAGATAGTCAAATTGCACCGGATACCAGCTATCATCGTCTCGTATCGAGACCCAAGATTTGTCTCACAGTTTTAGAGGAGTCTTCATAAAGAGTTAGGAATGAGATTAAATTTCAACACTATCTTTCAACCTCAGACTGACGGCCAAACAGAAAGAACTTTCCAAACACTCGAAGACATGCTTAGAAGTTTGGTTTTAGAGTTAGGAGGCTATTGGGACATATATTTATCACTTTCAAGGTTCGCATACAGCAATAGCTTCCAGGCTTAGTATTGAATGGTACCATTCGAAGTCTTATACGGAAGGAAATGCCGATCATTGATAACTTGGAAAGAGGCTGGGTATCATCAAATTTTGGGTCTTGATCTCATTCAGGAGACAACAGAAAGAATTTAGTTGATACGTGAGAGAATGCAAGTTGCCCAAAGTCGACAGAAGAGTTATGTTGACAAAAGGCGACGTGACCTTAGTTTTGACGTTGGTGATGCCGTTTTTCTTAAAGTATCTTTCACGAGAGGTGTCATTTGATTTGGGAAGCAAAACAAATTGAATTCGAGATTCATCAGACCATTCGAGATACTGGAGCAGATTGGTGAGGTGGCCTACCGATTAGCTTTACCACCCTCTTTATTAGGAGTACATGACGTTTTTCACATATCTATACTGAGTAAGTACGTCCACGATGAGTCTCACATTATCGGTCACGAGCAGCTAAAGATTCAAAGAGACTTGACCTACCCAGATGAGCCAGTGCAGATTTCTGACCAAAGAGATAAAGTCATACATTTCAAGGTGATACTGCTCATCAAAGTAGTATGAAACCATCATGATGAAACAGATGCAGCTTGGGAAACGGAGGCCGACATGAGAGAAAGGTACCTCGAACTCTTCAATGATCAAGGTATATTTTCGAGAATAAAAATATATTTTTAGGGGGGTAGATTGTAACATTTCAAATATTTTTGAAATTAAATAATAATAATAATAATAATAATAATAATAATAATAGTTAAGTAAGGGAATAGTGAAGCAAAGGAATGAAGAAAAAGGAGAGGAAGAGGGGGAAACCACTGGCCAAAAATTGTTGCAGCGATGCCTCCTTTTGCCGATCGGTTGGAGTCACCCATTTTCCTTCTTTCTCTCGGTCATTAGCTTCATTTTCTCCATTTGTGTTGCCTCATTTGCTTTAAAACCAAGGATTGCCTCGTGCTCCTCTTTTGGAGGCTCATTAATGAACAAAACCAGCAAGGATAGCCGGGAGTCCACGGCTGTGGTCGTCATCGCCGCAGTTGCCTTTTCTATCGCTGGGGTTGTCAAAGCCACCACCATTGGTCTTTCACCTTAATTAGGCAAGTTGAGTTAAAATTCTTTGCAATAATCCATGATTTTCTTTCTTCAATAGTAATGTAAATTTTCTAATTGTGTATCAAGATTATAAAAGAATTCGTTATATATGAGTGAATTTTGGAGGATTTCAATTAAATTGGGCCATTGAAGAAGAAATCGGGAAAATTGGGATTCAGCTCTGCCGTGAATTTTTGAAGGGATTAACATGATTTTGGGCTCAAAAATTAGTATATAAAATTTATAAATCTTTTGGTTAAATAATGAGAGTTGATTTGTTGGTTACTTGGCTTGATTTGGAAAAATTTTGGTTTATGGAAAAATTGGGACAAAACAGAGCCTTGGCTTTGGACAGTGGAAAGGGATTGCTTCGAGGGGTTGACGCTGAATTGGGGCATAATAATTAGTATAGTTATACTATAAAATTTATTGATTTACTTGTAAATTATGAAAGTCCGGACTTTTTCCTATTTTTTGTGAAAATTGACATATGGCCAAGAGAGTAGAGCATTTGGCTCTATTGTGTCACTGTGCAAGTTTGGTGATGAAGATAGTGCTGCCGCCGTCACCATGTGATGAGTCGGTGGCAAGAAGGCGGCGGTGCTACCGTGCGCTGAGGTATGTGGGTATATTGGGCATATATACACCCAGCCGTGAGAGTATACATACATACATACATACATATATATATATATGTATATAATTTGTATATATATATATATATATATATATATATATATATATATATACTTGTATATAAAGGGTGTATGTGTGTTTAGACATGTGGGAATGCACTGTGCGCGGTGGGTATGTGGTTAGCAGTGTGTGCGTAGCAGTATGTGTGTAAGAGCAGTGTGAACATGTTGATGCTGCTGGTTGTGTTAGGTAGTCATGTGTGTTGTGTGTAAGCGTGAATTCAGTATGTGGGTGTGTAGCTGTGTAAGCGTAAGAGTGATGTAAGTGAGTGAGAGAAAGGGCGGCCTTGGGTGTTGCTACATGAGGGGTGTGTGGTCATCTATGAGTGAATCTAGAGGATTTAATAAGATATTAGGACATTGAATCGAATATTTAAACTATCATTAGTATTTTTTCTCTCTTCTGATAATAATATTATTTGTGTTATCTTCGATTTGTGTGTGTGTAGTCTTTATCAGTACCGAACGACAATCCTTCATTGAAATTGCAAAGCCTCCTTTGTGTCATACTCGATTGCGTGAGAATTGAGTTATTGACTTTCTATAGTCAAGGTTAATGAGACCGTATGAAAACACTAAGATATTTAGTTGAATGGGAGGTTAGACACCTTAGCGTGGTCTGCACTTATCTAATACTGATTTCTATATTATGGTAATAATGAGGTATATTATTTATTGTGGAGGGACACATAATCATGTGATCATCGTAGGAGATAATATCGGGTATATCATTCAGCGAGGGGTATCACAGATGGTATTGACATGCTACCGGTACAGCCTTTAGGAGGACTATAGGGGTAGTGAGGATATCATAGATAACCTCATGTCACTTACCCAACCGTTGGGGGTGTAAATATGCGCCTTTTGGTTCACGATGATAGAATAAGGTACAAGGAGATTTATTGTGATATTTCGTCATTATTGATACCTCTTGAGTTTGAGATTCAGTGGAATCCACGAGTTATATTTGGTAAAATCCATATGTCGAATTTTACAATATCTGGATTTAGTAGAATTCATGTCATTCATTATTGTCTGATTTTTAGATCGTTCACGCTGATATTTGAACTAAGAGATCCCTTTTATTCTTGTCAGGTCAAATTCTGAGGGATCTTCACCTCTTATTGATGAAATCTTATGATCTTTGTCATCTTAGGGTCCAGAGTGACCTGCCTTCCTTATGCATTTGAGTTGTAGATATGATGAAACATATATTCTTGGATATATTTATCAGTTTGATATTATATCATTGTTCATGACTCTTGGCATATATTTTATATTGTATATCTGAGATATTTATTGTTATTTTTTGTTTGTTTTGGATTTATTATCTCTTGTTGGGCATTTGGCTCATACTATTTTTTTTCTTTCAAAGTCGCAGGTTTAGATAATATGACTCTAGAGTTGGATAAAGAGTTATTGTAAGAGATTGAGGCCTAACTGGAGAGAGTGTTGAATTTATGTTCTAAAAATATATTTTGATATTTTTGTTTCGTTTTGTTGAGACTTTTTGGGGCTATGTATTTTTTTTTGAATTTATTTTTGGTATGAGGATGCTTAGATTATTATAGTTGTATTCTATCAGTTGTGGATATGTTATATATAGTGGTTTGAGACTTCAAATTTTTTCTATATAATCAGGTTTGGGTATTAGTTATGGATTTGGGTTAGAGTTGTCACAAATGTAGTATATGCAGTATGAGTCTTGAAAAGATTTTAAAGTGATCCTGGTTTAGATTATTGAAAAGTTACAGAAAAGGTACTTTTGTGAGGTCTTGGTTTCCAAAGTATAGTAATTAGGATGTAATTAAGATAGTATAATCAAAATTAGGCGTAATGTATATGGAAGAATTAAGTTTGAAAGCTTTTTGGAATGAGGGATGCCTAGCGCTTGAGGATTTCCTGAGGCACGCCCCAAGCACGTTTGGCAGAATGGCTGCGACCGAGCTTAGCAGAACCTCTCTCTCGATGAGTACTCGAGTATGGCCCTTAGGGTGTCACGGCGCTCGATGAACGCCCAACTGGCGCTTGAGCGCCACTATGCATATAAAAGTGCGCACGTCTCTTTTCCTGCCATTTCCCACGATTTTTAGAGAGAAGAGAGAGAGCACGCGAAGGATAAGGGAGAAGAAGAGGATTTCAAGGCTTTCGAGTCCGTTTCGGGGTTAGAGCTAATTAAAGAGTTATGGATCGAGTCAAGGTAAGTGTTCTCATACCATTTTCTTTCTCTTGTTGTAATATTCTTTCGTTCATCTCGGGTATCCTTGTTCTGATACTCGTTCAAAACATGTATTTTACGGAATCCATGACATGAACATGATTTATTTGTCGATTTGGTGTCCGGTTTCCACTATTTGCACAGTTTCATCTTAAACCAAACCCTAGCCCCGTGCCGGAAGCTTTACCCATATATTTTGAAGCTTTATGTATGATTTGGCTTTAAATACTTGAATCTCACGTTTGAGCACGATGATTTCTTGGTTTGGATGTCCGATTTTCATGTTTTATATGAATTTACTTGTAACGAAACCTTAACCCATGCCTGGACAATTTTACCCGTTTGTTTTGGAATTTATGTATGATATGGCCTTAGAAAACTGAAACCCTTGCTTACGAACGTGATTACTTGGCATTATTTGCATGTATTATGTATACATTAATTTTGTATGTTCCAAAATTTATGTATGAACCGTTTGTAAAGGAATTTGTGATTCGGAAGCTTTAAAATTATGTTTGGCATAATGTGATAAGAATCTCATAATTTTTCCTATGCTTCAAGTTAAATTGTGCATGTATTTAAGACCATGTAAAGGCTTAAACTCTCAAGAACATGGAAAATGTGTAAGTTCATGGAAAATGATCAAGGGGGGATATTCTACGATTAAGCTAAGGACTTATGATTTATGAACTGTTCTCCAAAAGTAAGAACTAAGGAATTATAGGCTTAAGAGCAAAATTTTCTAAGGAATTACAAAACTAATAACTTGTGTGACAACCTGAACCCAAAATCTATAACTAATATTTAAATTTGATCACATAGGAAAAATTTAAGTCTCAAAAGTATATCCACAACTGATAAAATATAAATATAATAATCTAAATATTCTTATGCCAACGATAAAATTGAGAAAAATACATTGTCCCAAAAATCCCAATAAAATAAAGTAAAATATCAAAATGTATCTCTAGAGCAAAAAGTCAACCCTCTCTCTCCTATTGGGCCTCAATCTTTCTTGCCATAACCTTCTATCCAACTCTAGAGTTATTATTGTCTACACCTGCTACTTTGGAAGAAAGAAAAATAATAAGAGTAAGTCAAATACCCAATGAGTGATAACAAATTCAAAAATAAATAAGGAATGATAATAAATATCACAGATATACAATATATAATTTACACCAAGAGTCATAAATAACAGTACATTACCCAACAGATAAATATATCAAAGATTTTGTATTTACGACTCGCATGCATAAGGAAGGCAGGTCACTCCAAATATCAATGTGACAAAGATCATAAGATTTCACCAATAAGAGATGAAGATTCCTCAAAATCTGATCTCACAAGAAATAAAGCAATCTCCTGTTCCGAATATCAGTGTGAACAACCTAAATATCAAATAATAATAAATAACATGGATTTCACTGAGTCCGAATATCGTAAAATCCAATACATGGATTCGACCGAATCCCAAATTCAAGAGGTATTAACAATGACGAACTATTACAATGAATCTTCTTGGACCTTATTTTGCCACCGTGAACCAAAGGCCCCGTATTTACGCCCCCAACGGCTAGGTAAGTACAACAAGATTACCCATGATATCCTCACTATCCCTACAGTCCTCTCAGAAATTGTACCCGTATTATATCCTTGCCATCCATGATACCTCTCGCCAAGTGATATCATTGATATCATCTCCTACGATGGTCACATGGTTATAAGTATCCCTCCACAATAAAAAAAATATATCTCATTATCACCATGATACGAAAATCAATATCGGATAAGTATAGACCATGCTAAGGTGTCGTAGCCTCCCATTTGACTAGATATCTTAGTATTTTCACACGCTCTCCTTAACCTTGACCGTAAGAAGTCAATAATCTAAATACTCACACAATCAAATGTAACGTAAAAGTAACTTTATAAGTACAACGATGAAAATGTCATTCGGTGCTAACAATGATCATACTCACACCATCAATATTAACACAAAGGAATTTATCATTGAACGATGAAAGAAGAAAAGAGAGCAAGAAAATATCTATTTTATATTTTCTTCAATCATAATCGACCTTTTCGACATATCAAATCTCATTTCTAAGGTCATAAAATATCATCAATTTGGTTATTATTGAATTAACTCGCGATTCTCATCTTATTTAACTAGTCCGATAAATTTCACAAAAATCAAATCGAAATAGCAATTACCGATAACTTTTCTTTCAATCAATTTAACTATTTCAATATATATATATATACTCAAATATATATACTTTTATGTACATCAACCCATAGCTATTCTCTCTCTCCTACTCACACACACTCACACTCTTCAACACACACGCATGGCAGTAACACTGCTAGCGCACACACACCCAATGATATACCCAAAACGTATAGGTATACACACATGTATATACACACACAACACAGCAGCTCACAGCCACACACACCCCCACAACGACACACATAGATACAGTCCACATACGCTTATACACATTCTTACACAACATACCCAGACGATTACATATATATCTCTCTATACACACACACGCATCGTATACAATCTAGTACATTATCTTCAAATCGACCATTCACGTATATATACTCACAGTTATATATAATCAATTAATTCTCAAATTCATACATACAAAATCCTACCCATGAATTCATAGTTGCACAAAACCAAATCCTGAATCATACCTCTATCATTTTCACGCCATGAAAACAGAGCATGTCTGATTTCCATTGATATCCAATCTTTGATCTCTCAATAGGACAAGACGATTTCAATTCGTTAGCCCACAAGGTTTTATTTTCTAATTTAACGTTAATTTCTCAAATTTTCATTCATTTCCACAAACCGAACCAAAGTCCTATTTTCCACAATTTTTCACCTTCTAACCTATTTTCACTGAAATCCTCCAAAATCACCCATATATAATTAAATCACACACAATCTTAACACATAAATAGAGAATTGACAATAATAGAAAGAAGGAATGTCACGGATTATTTGCAAAGAAATCTCAAATTAACTTGCCTCAATTTTGTGTTTTTCTTCCAGCAACGACGGCAACTCCACCAATCGACATTGATGACTTCGATTGCAAAGGCTGCAGCCTCAGGCCAGATTCACAAAGGCGATTAGCAGTGGCAACAGTGACTGCATCAGCTGGATGGCTAGGGTTTCACGGCAGCGACCACTTCTTCCATTGCGCGCCCTCCTGTCCTCTTTGATTTGTTCTCCCTTTCTCAAATAATGGGAGGTCATTTTGGCGTCAGTTTCCTTCCCTCCTTCTCTCTCACTGCAACCCCCGTGAACCGTTTTCCCCCTTCTCTCCTCTCCTTTTCTTCTTCTTAATAATAATAATAATAATAATAATAATAACATATTATTATTATTGTTGTTGTTGTTATTATTTTCTAATTACTTATTTATTATTAATATTTTATTATAATATCATTTAACATTATTATTATTATTGCTAATTATTATTAATATTTATTACTATATATTATTACTCCCATTTATTATTATAATTATTATTTGTCATTTATTATTAATTATTTAATATTAATTATTATTTATAATATTTATAAATATCAATATATTATATTATTTATTACTATATTAAGTCTAATACTATATAACTCGAGTCAAAATATCAGGGTGTTACAACTTAAACCAAAGAATATTCATCAAATAGTATATGTCGGTATGCCTTAGTATATTGTAGTTAAAGATCGTTGTCTGCTAAGGAATTACTTGCGGCTAAGGCTCCGTCTATAGGGATTGTATGTAGATTGCCCGCATCTGGGTCTTGAATAGGAAGATAAGATTTTTAATTGTGTAGGAACAAATATAATTCAGACTACGATCGACCGCTCCCTTAGTCAGTAAGGCCTACTGGCCCTGATCCCCAACTAAGAAAAAGTTTTCAATTTAAATTGATAGATAAGAAATTATGAAGAAATCAAAGGAATTTGAATGATCTTATGAAGGCATTGCTTTTCTATTCATGATTTATGATTTCTCATTTGTTCTTATTCTCTCATACATACATACATACATATATATATATATATATATTGCTATGTTTGAATATAAAGCTTGCATGTCTTTTGATATATTTGTGCCTTGTTGATATTTGGCTCTCCCCTTGCTGTTTTTGTTAATCCCTCAAATAGTCAACACAAGTTCATGCCCGACAAGTAGGAGTGAATAAACAGTGCTAAGTCTTAGGGTTTGAGATGTTATATAATGTATTGTTGGTTTTGTCTTTTGTATTTGGGCTCTGTTATGATTCTTTTGGGTAGGAGGATTGTATTTATATGTATATTATTTTTTTGTAATGTAAGATGGTAGTGGACATATATTTAGTCAGAGTGTAGTATATTGGATTATAGAATGTTTCTGTAGGTTTTGTGATATATTTTAGGTTCTTAGTGGCATCTCTCTGTGTCCATATGGAGTCTGGAGACTTGACATTGGAGCCAAGAAAATATTGTGACATTTGGATCCTGTGATGATTATGTTATGTGTCCAGTAGTTAGAGTACTATTTTGGGATGAATTATTTTATATATTTCATAGGTTTTCGTATAAGTTTGACGGCCGTATTATAGGTGGAACTTTGCCGGGTTTTATTTGGGATATGGTCCGTCACAACTTCTATATTTTCAAGTAACAAAATTATATGCTTATGTATATTAGATTCGATTTGTTAGAAATAGTTGGATATAAAGATATTTTGCTAGCTGTCCAAATAGTTGAAAGTCAACATTGTGATGTATATTTATTTCTATTGGAGGTGCAATCTCTCCGAAAAGTATGAAATAGAAGTTGATTGCAACTTTTACTATGAAGGTCAGGTTGATAGCATACGAATCCATTCTATATTCCATGGATAAGGTAAAAAAAATATGTACAAAGATACCAAAACATCTGAATGTATAGACGTCGGGTTAATCTAGTTGGTGATAATTCTTGGTGATAATTGGTTTCTTACTTGATCATTCTGAAGTAAGAGCAAGCTAACTTTTAGAAGTGACCATGGACAATCTTTCCCTCTCGTGAATAAGGCTGCAGTATCACTATCATTTGCTGCATCAGTACCTTCGTGCAACAGGACTGGTTAGACATCTGTAACATTCACAAGCTTTTCTTGGTTGTATTCTTGAAACTCGGGAGCAAAGTAGTGTTGGCAATAAGTGAGTATCAATTTTTTATTCATTGCAAATCTTAAGTGGGCAATGAGTATTCTAAGGATGTGAAATCAAGAACCTCAAGCCGAGAGCAAGACTCAAATTTGAAGCATGAAGTTGGCAAGCTAAGACCCAAAGTTACTGTGCCATAGGGTTACACGCTCTGCACTTGCTGAATTAAACCAATGTGATTAATTTTTAATGGATGCAGATATGTGGTATGATTAATATCGGGTCTTGATCTGTTACCACTCATTCCTCATTCTGACATAAATATTTCAAAGCTGAGCAGCTACGCCTTGATAATTGCAGATTGTGAGGGCAACATAATAGCTAAGTACCTATTTTCATAATGGAGAATGGGCCCTACCTTTGCTGAGATCAGTTGATTGCCGTTGGTTTCATCTGCGTTTTGGTTGTTGTTATAATCTGGATTTTCAATGAAAATTTCAGCAGCACGCTAGAGCTACATCTGATCCGTTGAATTGATACAGTTTTCAAGTACCAGCAACATTGATTGATGTAACATAATTCTGTTACTAGAATTCTTCATTTAAGGACTTAGCCATGGTTTTGCTTTCATCACATTGGCTTCATGATATCTGGAGCTTTAGTTCCTTAGGTAGCATTCTGAATAATAATTCTTAAAGGACTCCTGCGATAGACGAATTCAGATATTTGACTTTGGGTTCCAGAGTAGAGATTGGGGACTTGATTCAATTCCAGTGCAGAAACCAAACTTGAATCTCAGATAGGCTTCAGATTGGGTTGAGTCTCAAATGAGCTGTCCTGGTGCACGAGTCAAAGTTAGGCTTTCGAAATCAAATGAACAAATTCTTATTCCTGGATTCTTGTAAACTCCAGCAGCAACACATCCTCGAAAATTTTTCCCAACTGCTTGTTAATTCTTGACCACATCCATCACCAATCTGATCCAATCTAAATTTTGCTTCAACAACCCCGGATCTATGGGGTACTAGTATCAGCAAACTCCTCCACAAACTCAGACAAGCAATTGATGGAGTACTTTGACCAATTCTGTTGGGTCCCATGTCCAGGCCCATGAAAAGTTTTGAGGCCTATGAAAAGGACGACAAAGCCCGCGCGAGATATCGGGCCCAACCCAATCACGTAGGGAGCGTACACAGTGCCACGCAGGTAGAAGGCGGCGAAAACTCTGCAACGCATTAATGCGCTACCGGAAAATTGACAGAAAGGCGGAAAGGCCAGCCAATGGAGAAGCAGCTGGCACAGCGCCAACAGCTCAAGAAGCCGCCAGCAGGCGGCCAGCAAATCCTCGCTCAGGGGGAAACCAGGCGTGGCCAGCAGCGCCCAGGAGCCTGCCAGCCACGGCAAAACGACAGCCGACATGACCGGCGGTCAATGACAGCAACCAGCGGCAAGGAAGCCCTCGCAACGGGCATTCTGGCGCCCAGAGTCTAACGGGGAGGAGCCTATAAGAAGCTCCCACTCTCCACAAAGAGGGGATTCTGATTCTGATTCGATTTTCGAACTCTGAGCTTCCCTCCTCTCAACTCGATCACAAGAAAGAAAAGAGCTGGAACTGAGGATTGACTCACTTCCTTCTGGCACGAGCTAGCTCACAATCACTAACCCCACATCTACTCAGACCACGGGAAAGTTAGCCACCCACTGCGGTGCATTAAGGAAGGCAGGCCTTCCATAACCTGCTCATTGCATTCTCCATACCATTACACACGCATCTCTTATGCTTCTACAGTATTCACTCGCGCACCGCTCCTGGCGTGCGCCATTTCCGTTTATTGCGGGAATCTGCTGACTTGAACGTCGGAGTGGCCTCAGTAGGAGAAATCCTGTAGGACTCCTGACCTCTCGTTTGTTGTTTGTGTTGTGCAGGTCCGGGTTCAAGGCTACGGAGACCGGACCCTTCGCCTGACTCCACCGCGTGCTTAGGAATTCGAAGGCTCTCTAATCCGTACGGCAACCGCGGACCCGGGACGCAACATGGACGCCGTCTGTGGAAAACTAACAAGAAGCCAAGCGTCTCTTTCCCACTTTCTTCTCTAAGAAAAGAGCATGGTGAACACTCGAGCACAAGCCAAAGCTCCAATGATGGAGGTCGTTGCCCAAAATGAAGATCCCCCCGTCGGGAACCAAGAGAACGACTGTCCAGCGCCTGATGTCAACCGCCTAGCTGCGGACATGGACGATGTCAAATTGATCCTTCGCGCCTTGTGCGAACATACGGGAGCCCCCTGGCCGGGGGCTGACCCTCCAGCGTCTCAAGCATCCACCTCCAAGAAAGCAAGGCGTCGTGCCGCGGCCTGCAGGAGGCGAGCCAATCAGCTCAACAACGCTGCAGCCCAAGCGGCCCCAAACGGAAATGATCCTAACGAGGCGGAAAGCCACCCAGCCCGCGGCAATCGGGAGGATAGCCACGGGCGTAACCCCGCAACTCACTTGGCAACGGAGACCGATGGCGAGCTCCAGCAAATAACGACCCACTCAGGCGGAAAGCCACCATCCCCGACGAGCTCAACCACACCTCCAGGACCCCACGGAGCTCTGCGACGTCATCAAAGCGCGGAGAGGCTCGACGGACCCGTCGATGAAGGAGAAAGTCAAAGTGCTGTAGGACATCCTGCATAAGGAGAAGCCCACGCCCTCCTCCGCTGACCTCTGGAGATCGTCCTTCGCCATGGACTTGCGGACCCAGCCATTGCTGACCAAGTTCAAGATGCCGGTCCTGGAGGGATACGACGGAAGCAAGGACTCGATGGACCACCTCAACTACTTCCGTACCCACTTGTCTTTGCAGGGGGCGAGCGAGGCCCTGATGTGCCAGTGCTTTCCCATCACCCTCACAGGGGACGCGTTGCTCTGGTTCCATGGCCTCCCCCTGAACTCCATACGCTCGTTCGACGAACTTGCTGACAGCTTCCTGAGCCAGTTTGCCTCCAGCCGCAGGGAGGAGAGGCAACTGTGGCATTTAGTCCGTCTCCGCCAGAAGTCGGACGAAAGCCTGAAGAGGTTCCTGAACTGATTCATCACGGAGGCACGGCGGATCCCTTAGTTCTCCGACGAGCTGAAACTCAACGCCTTTGTCGCCACCACCGGCGCGGGGATTTCTTGCACTGGCTGCACACCGCCTCAAACCTTCCGGGAGGCTGAGGTCATCGCTCGGGTGTACATCACGGCCGAAGAGGCTAATGAGGCGAAGTGCCCCGAGCGAGCGGACCGGCCCCTGGAAGCTCCCAGAACATCTAGTGGGCGAAAGAGGGACGGCGACAGCCAGCGCTACCCAGAGCGCCGAAAGCAGCAGCGGCCCCCGCGGGGGCAAGAAAGGACTACGGAAGAATATCCTTGACCCCTCTAAACGACAGCCGTACCAACATCCTGATGCAGATCCAAGATGAGAAGTTCTTTAAGTGGCCGAAAACGCCGAAGGGTCACAGCGGCAACGTCGGACAAATCTTGCCAATACCATCACTGCACAGGACACTCAATCGAGGCGCGCACCTGCGGCGGAGATAGAGGACTTTATCCGGCGCGGACATCTCAAGCGGTTCGTGAAGAGTTCGGCACAGGGACCCACAACCTTAGGGGACGAAGACAGGGAACCCCCAAGGGCCCGCACGGCCGCCGGCGTGGTTAACATAGTCTCCACCACGGCCGTCGCGAACACCGAGCGAAGAGAGCCAAAGCCAACTTCCAGCAACAAGAGAGCGAGGATAGGGGATAGGGATGATGTCATTAGCTTTAGTAGCGACGATATGGCTCATGTAACCTCACCCCACACTGATCCCCTTGTTGTATCTGCCTTCGTTTCAAGCGGTGGGGATAACTACCAACTGAAAGGAGTTTTCATTGATAATGGAAGTTCGCAAAATTTACTGTATCTCACTACTTTCTTTAAACTTGGACTGAAGCGAAGCCAAATGAAAGCTACCAGCGGACCCCTGTACGGCCTGGACAACGAACCAGTCCCAGTAAAAGGGATAGTCCAGCTGGAGGTCACTATGGGAACCCATCTGCGCTCTGTGATGCGGGAGCTGGTGTTCCTCGTTGTTGACCTACCGTCTATCTACAATGCTATGTTGGGCAGGCCCTTCCTTGCAACCTTTGGAGCTGTAACGTCCATCCCACACCTGAAGGTGAAGTTTCCCACCCCGTGGGGCGTGGGAGAAGTTCTCGGAGACCAGGAGATGGGACAGACGTGCTACCTGTCCCAGGTCAACCCCGCGGCGTCATGCTGCCCAGACGAAGATCTTGACCTCCGCGACGAAACCCTGCTGCGACAGGCCCAGTCGGGAGAAGAAACTGAGGCGATCCCTTTAAACCCTTCCGAGCCGAAAAGATGCATCAACGTGGGCAGATCCCTCCAGCCCGTAGAGCGCGACCGGCTGACTACCTTCCTTAGGGCTAACTCCGACATGTTTGCCTGGGTCCCCGCTGACATGCCCGGGATACCGGCCGAAGTTATTGTCCACAAGCTTGGCCTTGACTCGAGCCGTAAGCCCGTTGGCCAGAAGAGAAGGAATCAATCCGTCGAGAAGTTGGTCGCCATAGGGAAGAGGTGAAGAGACTCTTGGACGCCGGGTTCATCAGAGAAGTCCAATACCCGGAGTGGTTGTCCAACGTTGTGCCAGTAAAGAAGAAGCGGGGCAAGTGGCGGATGTGTGTCGACTTCACCGACGTGAACAAGGCTTGCCCCAAGAGCAACTTTCCTCTCCTCAGGATCGACCAGCTCGTGGATTCAACGTCCGGGCACGAGCTCCTGAGTTTCATGGATGCGTACTCTGGATACAACTAGATTCGAATGGACCCAGAGGATGAGGAGCATACCTCATTTATGACTGACCAGGGAACATACTGCTACAAAATGATGCCCTTCGGACTTAAGAATGCGGGCCCAACCTACCAACGCCTGGTGAATAAGATATTCGAGGCCCAGATTGGGCGGAATGTAGTGGTATACGTCGACGACATGCTTGTAAAGAGCAAGGTCGCCGACAGTCACGTTAATGATTTGGATGAGACATTTCAGGTCCTTCGGCAGCACCGGATGAAGCTCAATCCCACTAAGTGCGCCTTCGGAGTGACCTTGGGAAAATTCCTAGGCTTCATCGTGTCGCAGCGCGGCATCAAAGCCAACCCGGAGAAGATTAAAGCCATTCTTGACCTGAACCCTCCGCGGACGATAAAGGAAGTGCAGAAGCTCACCGGGCAAATAGCAGCCCTTTCGCGATTTCTCGCCAAATCAGCAGAAAAGTACTTGTCCTTTTTCAAGGAATTAAGGGGCACCAAATCGCAGGGATTCAAGTGGAGCGAAGAATGCGACGAAGCCTTCAAAGAGTTGAAGAAGTATCTCGCCAGCGCGCCACTCCTCAGCTCGCCGGGCGAGGGAGAGGACCTTTTCCTTTACTTGGCTACGTCAACTGCGGCTCTCAGCTCCGTCCTAGTTGGGGAGCACGAGGGCACGCAGCGGCCGGTGTACTACGTAAGCCGGGTGCTGACGGACGTAGAGGCCCGCTATCCGCACGCTGAAAAGATGGCGCTAGCACTCGTCTATTCGGCGCGGAAGCTGCGGCCCTACTTCCAGTCACACCGGATCGTTGTACTGACGGATCAGCCGCTAAAGTGGATCTTACAGAAGCCAGAGACGTCTGGACGGTTGGTCAAGTGGGCTGTCGAGCTAGGAGAGTTCGATATGGAGTTCCGGCCCCTACCGGCCGTAAAAGGACAAGCTCTCGCCGATTTCATCGTAGAAGCGACGACCCCAGCTCAGGAAGAAGCCGACAACCCAGGAAGCATGGAGGGCGATGAGCCTCCCGCATGGACCCTGAATGTGGACGGATCATCCACTTAAGCAGGCAGCGGAGCCGGAGTCGTGCTAAAAACACCGGAAGGCATGGAGATTACATATTCTGTCACGTTGGCCTTCCCGGCCACCAACAACGTGGCAGAATACGAGGTCCTCCTCGCGGGCCTGCGACTGGCCAAGGAGTGTTTCGCGTGGTCGTTGGTCGTACGTAGTGACTCCGAACTTGTGGTCAACAAGGTGAAGGGGAACTTTGACGCCTCGAACCCACAATTTGTGAGGTACTTGGCAAAAGCAAAGTCCCTGATCCCTGGGTTCGATCGGTTCGAGATCGAGCACATCCCTAGGTCGGATAACGAGTGTGCTGATCGACTTGCCCGGGACACGGCAACTGGGTCCTTGGAGCAGTACGCAAGAGAACCCCGGGAGGTCCTGACGGCGCCTAGCATTGACACCGAAGATCAAGAAGTGCTGTGGATTAATGCAGGAAGCAATTAGATGACGCCGTACGTGAAGTACCTTGCTGAAGGGACCTTACCCGATGACACCAACGAGGCAAAGCGAATCAAGAAGACGGCAGGGTGGTACACGATCCTTAATGAAAGATCGGCGGGCGGGTGCATGCTCCCCTCTGAAATGCCTCACCTCAGAGGAAGCCGACTACACACTGAGCGAGGTGCACCTGGGATTATGCGGCTCGCACATCGGGGGTAAGAACCTTGCGTTCAAAGTCATGTGACAAGGGTTCTACTGGCCAACCATGAAGCGAGACGCTATGGAATTCGTCCGAAAGTGTGAGAGTTGCCAAGTCCATGGCCCCATGACGCATCAGCCGCACACGGAACTGCACTACTTCCAGTCCCCGCGACCGTTCGCACAATGGGGGCTCGAGGGTGTGCTACAGACGTGTGGATCAGCTTGATTCGAAGGTCACGACAGTATTTTATGAAGCGTTTTCCGGTGAATTGGGTTCCGTTGTCGGTCGCCACGACCTCAGGAATCCCGAAACGACAAACAATGCCCTGACGGAGGGACCAACCGCACATTGCTGCACGGATTGAAGACTAGGCTGGAAGACGCAGGGGTTCCTCGATTGAAGAGCTACTGTCTGTGCTCTGGTCGTATCGAACAACCTCACGGGAGCCGACTAGGAAAACACCATTCAACCTCTGCTTTGGGGTTGAGGCTGTGGTCCCCGTGGAAGTGGGGATGCCAAGTTTGCAGGTCGAGTGCTTTGACCCGACCGCCAACAAACAGAGGCTCCGAGAAAGTTTAGACCTGCTCTCAGAGGTTCGAGACGCAGCACGACTACGGGTCGCGGCCTATCAGCAGCGTGTCGCGCGGTACTACAATAAACGGGTGAAAGCACGCCCTCTCGAAGTTGGAGATCTGGTTCTCCGGAGCGTAGAGGCGGCGGGAAAGACCGCAAACAGGAATAAGTTCTCCCCTGCATGGGAGGGACCATTCCTCGTCTCCGCAATCCTCCGGAGCGGAGCATACAAGCTGGCCAGACCAGGTAAGACACGCGCATGCATCATGATGAGTTCTTGAACATGTGTAATGCCTTTCGATTAATAAAAATTGCTTTTTCTGTTATCTTGCATCTCCGTTTGTGTGAATTGTTGGCATGCATAACATTCTTAAAACCAAAACGACCTAGACTGCCCTTAAGTCGACAGGACAATCGTCCGTCCTTAAAGCAAACCCTTGGCCGTGCGCCAGGCGGCCCAAAAGCGGCCACGAAGAGCCTTGCCTGTGCGGCAAGCAAGTCCAGAAGGACACTGATCCACTATGGCTCAGCGCCAACCGACCCAGGCGGTCCAAACAATAGGCCTGGGGGCTTTTGAAGTCCCCAATCTACGGCCAACAAAACCTTAGGGGGCGTGCAACGACCTTCTTGTACAGAAAAGAGCACCCTCAGTCTACAATGGTCGTGGGCTAGGACCTTAACTTGGTGATTATAACGCCTTGAGCAGTGGCCACACACCTCCCCCAATCATACGCGACCATGGCCTAGACCTCGGAGTTCGGTTGCTGTGGCCTGACAACCCGGCTGACCCTTGCTGTGGCTCCACGGGACTTGTGACGACGTCCGCCCTACCGGATCGAGCTTCCCATTAAACGCGTGAGCTGCGACGACATCCTCTGATGAAGGACGAGCACCGCGCAAGAAGGCACCTGGATAGGGCCTTAGCGACAATAGCTCTACGAGCTTAGCATTCAAGTACGGGGCGTGACCCCCCATATCACATCAAACGACGATTGCAAGTAGCACGCTACAACAGAAGAGAACAAGCACAAAAGAAGAAATAGCCACTTTTTATTCATTTACAAGAAACAAGTATGAGCAGAAGCAAGCAACAACGACAAAGGACAGCCTAATGACCTACACAGATGGAGACTACTTGGGTAGACAAGACAGAGCGGCCTCCTCGTGGAAATTCCTCAGACGAGATGCCTCCCAAATCCCAGCGTTACCCGGATGGAAGACTCCTTCAGGGACGTGGGGAGCCACTAAGGAAGCAATCTTGCGGCACAGGCGGATGCCATCCCAATACCGAGTCTCCAACGCAAGCTGCGACTCCGACGGAGAGTACCGACCAACCATATCTCTCACCAAGCGTGCGACATCGTCCTCCATGGTAACGAGCAGGGCTTCCAGTTGCGCCACCTTCTGCTGCAGGTGCCTGTTCTCCTCTCGGTAAGAGGTAGTGCGGGCCCTTGCACGGCGGATGGCCCACTGCAAGTCCCCGTGAAGAACGGAGAGATCGTCGAAAGGATCGGAGTCCTCAGAATCCTGCAAAGGAAACGACACTAGAAGAATTCCTAAAACATACAACAGCAAAGGAAGGCCAGATTAAAGTAGTCATACCTGAATAGGAGCAGCGCTCGGAGAGTGTGCAGGATCGTCCGGTAGAGCCTCTCCCTGAGGTGCCTCTCCTTCGCTGCTTGGAGGCGAGCTGGCTGGAAGGCTGTAGGAGCCCTCGGAGGCTCCAGCCCCAAGGACGTCCTGGCTCCCCCTCGCTAGCTTCGACCGGATCGGTGACGAATGCGACTCCTTCCCCCGAAGGCGAAGCCATGCCTTCGAGGACCCTATACTCCGAAACGGGCTCCACAAAGATCACAGTCAACTCCACAGGCCCCCTGGCCTCCGATGTCAACAGAGGCGCTGCCAGACATGGCCCCTCCCGAACATTAAGGTCCACAACATCATCTCTTGCTCCTAGAGCAACGTCTGCGAGCACCTCAGTAGCAGAACGAGCAGGAGGCATCCCAGCGGGTTGAGACTCCGCCTCGCAGACTTCGAGAACGGCTAGTCCAGCTGCCGAAGTCAACAATGGCCCGGCGGTCTCCCCCTGGTGGCCTGCGCTTGTAGCCGCCTTCTTAGCCAGACTGAGAACCTCAACCGGTGAGCTGGCAACTTGCCTTTGGGACCTCCGCGTGGAAGTCCCTCCAGCCTCCCTCAACCTCTTCAGGGGGCCCCCACTTCTTCGTCATCCAAAGACGACTCCAACAACGAACAACTCTCCTCCTCATCCCCTCCGGACGATCGGGAGCGGCCGTATCTCCGGGTTCTCTTTTACCAGAGCCAGCGATCCTCCACCTCAACGGAGGCCCCCACTTGGAGGCCTCGAACGTGATGGACGTCAAGAAGTAACCTTGGATAGAGAACTTTGCCTCCTTAGATTTAATGGCCGCGATCAACTCCGCCGCCTCCATAGCGTCCTCAGCCGGTGGCTTTTCCTGAAAGAACACCGAAATTGGGCCCCATACCCATGAAAGTTCAGAATCATAGGGCTCTTGTAGAAAGAAGAAGCGATCTTTCCAGCCCTTCACCGAATCAGGGTTGGTTCCACGAAAGCGGAAACCCGCCTTCGGTGACATCGACACCCAATCCTCCAACTCGGTGAACCGAAATATTAGCCTTGCTGCCTTGGCGTCAAAAGAACCGCCGTGGAGCTTGGCAAAAATGCACAGAGGCACCAAATAACGCAAGGCATTGGGGTGAAGCATCACCACCGGAACTCTCAGCGCATCCACCAGTGCGTACAGCGTGCACGGCATAGGGTAACAAAGCCCCCCTCAGGTGGTGCTCATATACTGTGATGTAGCCCGCTGGGGGGGCGCTGGCTCTATCCAATACGCCTGGAGCGCGATAACTCCAATCGCCAGGAAGGCTATGGTCAACTATAAGGGCAGCAATGGCGCTCGTAGTCAGAACGGACTTGGTGTTATGAACACCATGGCGACTTGTCCTGGGGGCCTGGGAAGAAGAAGAGCTTTCTCTCTTTTTCGCCATGTCTCTCTCTTTCGACACAAGTCTGCTACAGAAAAAATCTCAGCAGAAGGGGTATGTCGTCCTGACTGATTTAATAGGCAACGGAAGGCCAATAGGCGGGAAGCCAAAGCGGCACCCACTGCAAATGACCGGGACACATGCCCGCTTCGCAGCGCATCGCAGGATCCGAAATCGCCCGCAATTATGGCCAAGTGCCAGGCTGACAAGCACGTCGCTTCAGCCGTCTGACAAAGGTCCACCCTGGCGCCTCCATAATAAATTAGGGCTCACGATAGTGAAGCCCACGAAGAGGCGCACGGTAGAGCAAAATAAAAGAAGCCACTCTAGAAACGAGAAGTTTGGAAGTTGAAACAATGCGGTGAATAATAGATTTTATTTCAGCAACAAGTCCCATTACAACGCTACGAAAAAAAAAAAAGAAAAGGTACGGCAGCAACGAGAATCACTATTAGCTAACGAGGCCTGTGGAAGAGCTTGGGACGTGATAATCCACCAACTGCTTGCGCATTCGAGCATGGGAGTTGCGAGGGTCTAGAACACCGACTCGGAAGTTTGAATTCTCCAGCGAGGCCAGCCTCCGGCAAAGCCTGATGGCATCAAGGAAACTCCTCTCCATAGAAGGATTCACGCCCTCCGGCCGAAACCTTGTCCCCAACTCTGTCCGCAGCCTGACAATCTCAGCCCCATGTTGTTGCCTCAACTGCTCAATCTCTCCTTCAAGTGCCAGTATGCGGGCCTGAGCCCCCACATTGGAGCCAACAAGGCGCGTGGCCTTGGCCTCCGACTCAGCCCGTGCACCCTCCAGATGTGCCACGTGGGCCCTTGGCCACTCCACCTCAGCAGCAGCCGCCCCTGCACACGGCTTAGCCCTCTCGAAACCCAGAGGCGCACTCCGATTCTGAGAAGGACCAGCGACCGTGGCTTCGGAGCGAGCCCCTCCTGAAGTGCCGGCTCTCGAAGCCCAGAGAGCATGAGTGCCAAACTCAGATTCGTCAGAAGAGCACTCCGATTCATAAGAGGAATCCTCCATCAACTTCGCAGCAAGAAAGCACGCACAGGGAGAGCAAGCTACTAATAAGCACACAGGAGCGGGAAAATGCAAGGTTCCAAGAGAGAATGGAATGTTTAAATAGGCGAACTTTCCCATGAAAAGACGACAGCACTGAAAGGGCGGAAGGCACCAGAGCTCAGCCAACGGGGATCTTCCACGTGGAAGGCCCGTAAAGTCTCGCGCATTTCCCAAGCGAGACTGCACGACGCAACGTCTCATGGCTACGCAAGCATTGAATACACCGGTCACACCAGGAGACGTGACTGCCAACAGCGACTCTTCTGCTCCCACAGAGTCAAATACGAATCACCAAGAAAAAGCGCCCAACAAAAAGAGAAGTATGCACAAAGGAAAGAGGAAAATGAAGGCAAAAAGGGCTACTTCTTTTATTAATCAATGCTTTCTTACAAAATATAAGATCAACAGCTATGGTGTTGTGAGAAAGACGAAGGAATACGACGGTGCGAGGCCCCAGAGCTCCCTTGCAATGCCCCAGATTGAGCTCGGGAACGTGATCTACATGAGATCCCCACGGCCAGAGCCGTCGGTAGTTCGCCGAACGGACTAGGGCGGAGGCGAGGGGCACTCCCCCCGATGGAAGTCGCCAAAACTCCATCCATCGTAGCGGGATCAGCACTGAGGCCGGAAAGCCCTACGGGAAAGTAGGGGAGCCACCCCTCGACTCCCTCGTTAGGTTTCTGGCCTCGATCCCATCCACGGTCTGCGCTCGAGCCCGACGAGTGGGAAAAGCATGTGCGGTAGCCTCCGCTGGCGGGAGGCATACCAGCAGAGGTTTCACCAAGACTCTACCCCGCGTCAGGTGGGTGACAACCCGGGAGAAGGCACACGACACAGCAGAATGGCCGAGCCACTCTCGTTAGCATGAAGAGCGAACTGCAGCACGGAAGTTAGAACGATTTTCGCCAAGGGCTGCAAACGTCAAGTTGAACCATCCAACTCCTTCTCGGACGCCCGCCAAGGGCGGGGTGAGCCAGAATCTCCTCATTGCTTCTCCAAAGGCAGCCAAGGTCTGTGCACCACTTGCTCGAGTACTCCTCCTATTTATGGGCAAGATGCGAGCCATCCTTCTACTCGAAAGCGTCAAGGCCAAAGAAACGTCTTTCACGGAACAGGAAAGACCCTTAATCAGACGCAACCCAAGGTGTGTGAATCTTACCCACCAGGCAGGGTGACAAGTCACGGCAGTGCCTGAAAAGCCTGTCCCACCTCCTGGGGAAGGCGCGAGTCCAAAAAATGACAAACGGTGGCGCGGCACGAGAAGGGCTGTGAGGCTGTGGAATGGGCCCAAGGAACATGTCAGGCCCGACCACTAGCCGGCCCAGGCATGGGGGCTAGTGTTGGGTCCCATGTCCAGGCCTATGAAAGGGACGACAAAGCCCGCGCAGGATATTGGGCCCAACCCAATCACGCAGGAAGCGTACACAGTGCCACGCCGCGCGGAAGATTTAAAACTTTGCAACACGTGTCGCCGCCGAAAAATTGACAGAAAGGCGGAAAGGCCAGCCAATGGAGAAGCAGCTGGCACAGCGCCAACGGCTCGAGAAGCCGCTAGCATGCGGCCAGCCAATCCTCGCTCAGGGGGAAACCAGGCGTGGCAGCAGAGTCAGAGCCCGGCCCCACTGGCGAAAACGACGACATGACCGCGGTCAATGACAATACCGGCAAGGAAGCCCTCGCAATGGGCATTCTAGCCCTCAGAGTCCAACAGGGAGGAGCCTATAAGAAGCTCCCACTCCCCACAGAGAGGGGATTCCGATTCTGATTCGATTTTCGAACTCTGAGCTTCCTTCCTCTCAACTCGATCACAGGAAAGAAAAGAACTGGAACTGAGGATTGATTCACTTCTTTCTGGCACGAGCTAGCTCACGATCACTAACCCCACATCTACTCAGACCACGGGAAAGTTAGCCACCTATTGCGGTGATCAAGGAAGCCAAGCCTTCCATAACCTGTTCACTGCATTTTTCATACCATTACACATGCATCTCTTATGCTTCTACAGCATTCACTCGCGCATCGCTCCTAGCGTGCGCCATTTCCATTTATTGCGGGAATCTACTGACTTGAGCCTCGGAGTGGCCTCGGTGGGAGAAATCTTACCGGACCCCTGACCTCTCATTTGTTGTTTGTGTTATGCAGGTCCAGGTTCAAGGTTACGGAGATCGGACCCTTCGCCTGACTCCACCGCGAGCTTAGTAAAGATCTTCACGTCGAAATTCCAGAATCCACCTGACTATCAAATCAGATGAAATTTAGACAATTAGAGGAAAATTTATTAGTAAAGAAAATTTTAATATGGGATAAATAATAAAGAGAAATAAAAAAATATATATGAGAAAAAATTCTGGTACGTAGAAACCAAATAGACATTGTTTTTAATATATATACATATTCATGTACAAATATTAATTTTTTGAAAAAATTGTTTCCCAATAATGTCAAATATTATAATTCCTTGCATGTGATCGCTCGAATGACGGTGGAATGCTTGTCTTTACAGGTGAGGGTTGGGCGTAAATGTTGTATGCTACAAATAGCGAGTATGAATGTCTGTGGCCTCCCCTTGACACCAGCAAATCAGTGCCGGTAGTGTAGTGTCTTTATTACTTGTTTAAGATCCGAGGTACACACTATATGAATAAACCTAGGTCTTCTGTCAGTCAGTGTTGAGTGATTCTCTCTAGTGATTCTGAAATTTTTAATGAATCCAGATGTTACAATTTCAAATCTACCCTAACATCCTTTAAATAAGTTGTCAATTAGCGCTTGCCTGAAAATTTATAACTTTCATCACTCTTTATCCTATAAACAGCTTTGATGGTAGTAGTCACCATCTACCAAAAGGTTATTGATTTTGCACATCGCTAATGACACCATGGTCATATATGTTGAATCAATTAGTTGACCGTATGGGAATATGAGTTGGTCAAACGAGTAAGTAATGAATGGTTATAATAATTTTGTATGGATTATACTATGATAATATACTTGGTTAAATGAGAAATGCTTAAATTAGATTTTGATTGGACTTTATTTATTATTGAGTTTCTTGTGGATTCATTTAAAAGAATTTAAGTTGTATAGATTTTTGCAAGACAAACAAATCTAATCAAAATAATTTTAGTTGTGTCTTCTAATGTAAGAAAAATCTAAAGTAGAAGGCAAGAGTATTGAAGTTCTTTTTTCTTTGTTGTTGATTTTTACTATTATCTTTAAATATTTTTTATTTTAAATATCTATGTATGTAATATTTTTTATACATAAAATGTTAGTATTTTATATATATTTGATTTCATTCTCATTTTATAAAAGTTTTATAAAATATATCTTGAATGCATGCATGTTATGTTTAAATGTTACTTTTTCATAATATTATTCTTGCATGTTTTTCATTGTCAATTATATGCTTTTAAATGGTTTAAATTTTTATTTAGTGTTTATGCATGTTTTATAATAGAAATGAACTGATATAATTATGTTAACTATGTTGATTTTCTGCAATTTCTGCAGTGAATAACTTCTATATGCATTAACTATCGAACCCGATTTGAATCGTTTTTGTGGAAAAGCACGACCATAAATCATCAAAATCCATCATCTTAATTATATATCGAGTAAATATTCAGTAAATAAAATTATTCAAAATTACATATCATGGCCCGAAATAAACTACCAAACCTCTATCAAAATATATATTATATGTTTTCCATTGACATAATAGCAACTATTCTCCAAATCTTTTCTATCTGGAAGTCTTGTAGCAAAAGTAAGATCACCCACTTGCTTTATATAATTAATTCAATCAGAAACCAATGAAATATAAGAGTAAGCCATATACTTAACAAGTGATAATGATAAAGAACGGATAATAAATAATAGATTCTCGAATATGTAAAGTAAAAATATAAAAGTTACGATAATAGTATAAAATATAACAATAACTATATTTAAAAATATATAACTTGTTGTAATTACGGCACAAAAGCAATAGCAGTAAAAGGTCCCACTGTGTTCACGTATCATGAAGATAAAATATTTACCAATAATTGGTACAAATCCCCCAAAGTCTGATATCATGAAAAATAAAAGAATTTTCTAATCTAAATATTTGCGCGAACAATTAGAACATCAAACAATAATAAATAATATAAATTTTATTGAATTCGGATGTCATAAAATCTGATACATGGATTCTACAACTCGTGGATTCCACTGAATATCAAATTCAATAGGTATCAACAATAACGAGATATTATAAAAAATCTCCTAAACTTTATTTTTTCACCGTGATCAAAATGTAGCGTATTTATGCCCTTAATAGTTGGGTAAGTGGCACGAGGTTATTAATAGTATCCCCATTATCTCTATAATCCTCTCAAAAACTGTATCTTTAGTATAGTCATACTATCTATGTTATTATTCACCAATGTTATACCTGATTTCATTTTCTACGATGGTTATATGGTTATAAGCATCCCACTATACTAACAATATACCTCATTACCATTATAGTACAAAAATCAGTATCAAATAACTATAAACTATACTACGGTACTGCAGATTCCATATTCGTTGATATTGTAATATTTTCACATAATCAACTTTACCTTGATCACAAAAAGCCAACAACGTATACTCATGCAACCAAATATATATGTAAAGAAGCTTAGCAAATTCAAGGATAAAATTATCGTTCGGTACCGATAAGCATCATACACACGCTATCGAAATTAACTTAAATAATGTCATGATTGAGTAAAAAGAAAAAGTATCGAGGACACATTTAGCACCTGTTTACATGATCTCTACTGGTTAACAATCCTTACTGTAACATTCAACAATGCCACAAATTATTCAATTTCAATACTCGACTAGGACTAACTCAATTTTTCTAACGTTTTAATGTCCACATGCACACCGCTATGTTGTCAACCTAGTACAATTTTAACCCATTATTACCGATACCTCGATTTTTGTTAAACTCATTTGTATGACCATCAAATGTTAAAAATACACCTGATTGTATTGCAACCGAACACAATCTGATAATTTCTTCTATTGTTTGAAATTAGTTAACAGAAAAATACGTTTTAACAATATAATATGTATGTAACTTACTAACACACACACACACACACATATATATATATATATATATATATATATGTGTGTGTGTATATATATATATATGATAAATCCCCCTCTCTCTCCAAGTTCCCCCTTTCTTCCCGAACCTTCCTCTCCCTGTTTGTTTTTTCTTATCTTCCATGTATTCTTCCTTTCCGTACCTTTCTTCCTTTCTGCCTTCTCTGCCGTTGCCCTAATTTCTCTTCACCTGATGGCGATTCAGCACGGTACAACGGCGACGGCCCCGGAAACCCCTAGGTAACTTCGATTCTCTCTACTATTAACGGGATTTTTTATGAAATTGTGTTCCATTACCGATTTCGCCCGCTCTCTCTCTCTCTCTCCTCGTTTTTTCCCATGAAATTGTGGAAAAGAGAATCGCCTGTAAACGGGGAAATGGATGAAATATGGAGAATCACTTGCAATTGCTTAAATTCGTTCCACGGCAGCAACGACAAGCACCGGCCGTAATGGAGTAAATTTCTGATTTACCTTTTTCCTCCTCCTTCGACCCTTGCTCTCACTGCTCTCTCTGTCTCTCTCTCTCTTCGGTCTCTAATTTCTGCCGCTCTCGCCATTCGTGAAAGAAGAGTGGATGGCTTAAGTGAAATTTCTAAAAGCAAGTAAGATGTTGCAACTGGGTTGGTGAGAGTAGGTGCTGCAGTACAGGAATTGGTTGGGAGGAATCATCCGATGGCATGGTGAGGGAGAGTGGCTGAGGGTTGAGTTTGGGAAGGAGAAGTCTGATGATTTCGAGAGAGAGAGAGGAGTGGAAGAGAGTTTCCTTTTTTTTTTTTTTTGGTTTGTCATATTATAATAATAATTATTATTATAGATATTGTTATCATTATATTATTTTAATTATTATATGTATTATTATTTTAATTATTATTATTATTATTATTATTATTATTATTATAGTGCTACTAAATCAAATAATATGTTCCACTGAAAATATTGAGGTATTACACCACAAGAGGAGATTTTCAATGGAGACCATGCACATTTGGCCTGCCAATCGCTGCCACTGCATGGCAAACCTTGCCATTGTTGCACTCCAAGCTTGCTAACCACATCACGAAACCTGGAATACACAATGATCACCTATTGGCTGCCTCCACGGTGTCTGAGTTGGGATAACAGACATTCATACCTTCCATATGCAGTCACGTTATTTTAAGCCAGAAGGAATCATCATCCAACCTGAACTTTTATACAGGTTAAATTTATATGGTAATTTTTACGAAAAGGCTCGATGAACAATTGTCATTTGTTCGCTTCATCTGACTGGTTTGATGTAATATTAGGTGTCATCCATGATTTGCCAAATCTCTTAATTAATTATTATGATTTAAGAGATATGAATTAATTAATTATTGTGAATAATGAATTCGGTAGATATTAAAAGTGTTTGATTCATTTATCAATAAAAAAAATATTTTAATCAGTCAAAGAAGATTTGATATTTTTATATTATAGGGTTGAATGTTGAATCTATGGGTCACATATTTTTTAGTATCACATTGTTATCACTTATGAAATTTATTAGTTCACTGTCAATTATACAAATATATAATTGCATATGAAATTTTGTTATTCTCACATTGGTTAGCCCTTTTACCTTTCTTTATTGGAGATTTAAATGGGGGAGGCTAATTGCATCCCTTAAATCATAGGTAAAGAAGGGACGTGTTTGGCTTCCTCCATAGTAATTGCCCAGGAGCCATGAAGTTAGAGGGGATGAAGGTGGTTTCACTTGTAGGAAAAGGAAAGGAAAATGAGAGAGGAGCAACGTGTTCCTCTTCAATGCCTTGTTATCCACATGCCATTTTGTGTTTTTTTCTTTATTCAATTTAGTTGAGTGGTAGATAGTATTAGATTGTTGATATAACATTTTTATATATTATCAACAGTTGATAAGTGGGCAGAATTTTATCTTAAAGGTAGGTATAAAAGTTTCTAATATTCTAATAGTTAGAATAATTATCTAAGTAAGTGATAGCATATATAATTTGTATACATGTGGATAATGTTTGTGTAGTTGGTCATTGCTGGTTTCAACCTTATGCTTCGTGTCAACTTATATATTTATTTTATACATATATATATTATAAAGATTTGATGTTATATTACTTATCGTCAAAGTCAAATATTTTATTTAATATGTTTTTTTAATCGATTTAATGGAATATCCTCACGTTAAAAATAAAATAATTTTAAAATTTTGCTATGCTTTTGATATTGATTTTCTTACATATGCATATCTCTTATAACATAAATCGAATTTGTCGTTCTTTTAAATTCAAGGAGAGTGTTAAAGTATAAATGTTATCTTCATGCTGCCCGTATATCCTATATTTAGCCTCACTTTGGTAGATGTATTTGATGCTGCCCACCATGCAAAAAGACTAGTTGGAACCCCAATCTCCATGATGAGTTGCACTCAGCTTTCTAATTAATCCCCGCCGGAAAAGATTGTTAAAAATATTTCACTTACTATACTATTTATTTAATAATTTATTAAAATAATTAAATTTTATATTATTTAGTTAATAAGAGAAATCATTTTTTATAAGGCTGATCTTTGATATTTGAAAGATATATGACTAATTTAGAATTTCAACATATTTTAAATAGCTATTTAATTTTTATTATTTATTTATATAATATTTAGTTTTGACCATTTGACAAATTATCTGTGATAGGAAAATGTGATACAGTTGTCAAATGTTGAGGGTGGCCAACTCCCGGGCTAGGCTTGAGGTCAAGGTTGCTGTTAAGACTCAGCTTGCACAATCCCAATTGCAGTGTGAGGAGAAAAGCTTTGAGATGAGACAGTAGAGTTGAGGGGCAGCGATGATGGAGCAGCCAACAACTTCAGCGGAGCTGCCGATTGAGGCATTGCTAGTAAGTATCAAGGAGGGTGATAAATCACCCGTTAAGGCCGATCCATAATCAAAGGCCGCTGCTACAAAGACTGAGGTATGGATTCACAAAATCGTCATTGTAATTGCTCAAATGCCCAGTGAGCAAGATTTTAGATTGGCTAGCAATTGATGACCCACATTGATGTACAAAGTTCTGTGAGGTTATCTGTGTTGAAGTAAATTTAATTCTTTGTGATGGGTACACCAATAATAGGTTGGCCCAAAGAAAGGTCAACGGAAGTCCAAGAAGGCCAGTCAACATTTTTGACGGCCCAGTAAGGAGACGGGCCCAAGAACTGGAAAGCTCAAGACGGTCAACGCTGGCGTTGACCGTCTTGGCGGCCAACTTGCTCACAGACGGTCAACTTAATGTTGACCCGGCAGACGGGCCTTTAGAGCTTTTCTTCTGATGATGGGCCTATTCCATTCCTCGCCCACTTCTGACCCATCGATTGATTGTCCACACCGAACTTTAGGATCATACTCCTTAGCACCTGTCAACTAAGTAGGCTACCCCACGTACCAACCTTCTCTATGAAAGGATAGCGTGGTTAAACAAAAATGAGAAGCGTTCCTTCTCTAACACCGATCGATTGCCTGTTTCCACTGACAACAACGCAAGGTCAAGTTAATGCAACCACCGCCGAGCACCCCGGGCTCGGCCCCTTAGGCAACCAAGAATGCGTGATCGGCAACGGGTTGTCGCCAATGCAATAACATAAACATACACAAAGCAATGAAAGACAATGGACACGGAACCAAAAAGAGCTTCCGTTTTATTGCTCACAAAATGTGTTACAATTTACATACGGTCCAAAAAGTAAAAGAAATGCGAGGAAGGCTACGGTGTGGACCACCACAGTCTCGGGGGCTCTCCCTCTAGATCTTCCTTACGTTGCGCTGCGCGATTCCTTTGATTGATAAACTCCACTGGGAAGTCCGGAGCGATCAACCGTGCAACGCGACGTCGATGTTGAGCCCCTCAGCAATGTACCGGGCGTCAGGTGCACCCCCAACCTCATGAGGGGTCATCCGAGGCCAAATCGTTCTCTGCGCGCGCACTGGACAAGCGAGGCGTTTGTTGCTCGCTTTGTCGATCATCCTCTTCCTTGGCGAGCAACCTCCGCCTTGAACTCGATTCTCGCCTTGAATGTAGCGTTCTCTGTTTCCACGTCCGCCACAATAGCCTCAAGAGCAGCAGTCTGCTCACGGAGCTCCCCCCTGAGGCGGCCAACTTGGCCTCTAGCCAGGCTATCTCAGCCTCCCGGTCTGCAATGATGCGATCGCGCTGTTCCATCTTCCGGGAGATAGCTGAGGCTAATCTTCTTGGCTGCACTGGACCAAAGCAAAGTGTGAGCTTATAAACATAAGAAAGAGATACAAGGGAGCCGTTGCAGAGGTCATACCTCATAAGTCTTCCTGTAGGGCCTCGCAGGTCTGGACTCCAGGCCTGGCCCAGCTGGTGGTGGAATCGGAGATGTCGAGCCAGGAGCACCCTCTCGCGCCAAATGCACTGCTGCCTCATCCAAAATACGATCCAAAAACTCATCATCATCAACGGCAGCGGCGGGCTCCTCTCTTGCAGCCACTGGAGTAGTCGCGGCGAGCTTTTTCCTCCTGGCTGTCTCTGGAGCAGCTGCTGGTGGATCAGCTCTCGTCGACGGCTCCACAATATAAACACGCGAACCCTCAGGCATGTCGCGAGCTGGCTCCTCCGCCGATTCCATCCAGGCAGCGCATGGAACCACCTTCACCGTAGGGTCGGGTCGACTCCTCCTCCCGATCCGCGGCTTTGTCCTCACCCGGACCTCTCCGCTCGAGTGCTGCTGGTCCGCCCCGCAGATCCCGGCGGCCCTGAGATCAATCTGCGAAGAGGAAGATGAGGGCGTAGCAGTCACCCTCTCTGCAGCTTCCTCCGAAGACCTTGGGCGGATTATCAACTTCTTTGAGTCCTCAGGTCTCACCATTTTAATCGGAGGGTGCGGCTTCTGAACCGGTGACGGCGGACCCCATTTAGCTTCCTTGGTCTCCTCCCGAGAGACCAAGAAGTCCCTTCTAAATTTGTCAGGACTAAGCCGAATGGCCTTTGTTAGCCACGCATATGCGGCACTCTCCGATACAGACGGCGTACCAAGGTGCACCTCTGGAACCTTACCCCAGTCCCTCGCAAGGGGCCACTTCTCTCCCACTTTAACAAAGAAGAACCGGTTTTTCCAGTTCTTCAGGGAGTCGTGAATGGCCTTGTTTATTTTTATCCCCGTACGGGGGCTGAGTGAAATCCACTCCGTCCCCTGGGTCACCTTAAAGATAACTTTAAGGCCGGACATCCTAAACTTTTGGCCAAGCTTCCGGGAAAAAATGCATAAGTGCAAATGTACCTCACCCATTGGCATGAAGTTGGGCGATGGGTACTTGAAGAGCCGCCATGATCGACTCAAACTCCTCCGGCAAAAGCAGACGGAGGCCACTCCTCAGGTGAGCCTCATAAACAGTAATGTAGCCCTCCGGTGGGAAAGAGGCTTTATCATCCACGCCCGGAACCCTCCAGGCCATCTCTTTAGGGATGTTGAACTCGACGCACAGAGCCTTGATGTCGTTCTCCCTCAGATCAGATGAGAAATCAGCCACGGAAGCCATAATCAGAAGAAGCTTTAGGGTGTCTTTTGACGAAGTGCGTCTGAGAAATAAGAACGAGGAAGACGAAGATCTGGAAGCGTAACCGATTTCAAAAGACGGAAGGGTAACTTAAGCGCCAAGCATACAAAGGAAACCGTCAGACCTGCCACGCGTCGCTTCCTCATTTGACCCTCAAAAGGACGGGCTCTGACGCAGAAACCCCTCATAAATGATACCGTCAGAATTGCCACGTGTCGCTTCTCCACTTGGCCCTGCAAAAGGACGGATCTCTGGCGTATTAATGACCAAGATCTCCGCCCAACCAAAGGAAGACACGTGTCGTTTTCTGCCTTGCCATCCGGCCAAAAGCTGGCAGAAATCATTCCCAGAATTGGCCCAAGACGGTCAACAATTTTGGAACTCCGGAATTGACCAGGACGGTCAGCGAATTACGGTATTTCCAATCGACGGGGGCCACGTCGGCAATGGAACTCGAACCTGATTGACCAGACGGTCAACAATTGAACGGAGACTCGACTAAAACGGTCAAGAATTCGGTCAAACCCTCCTTCACACTTTTTACGAATTTCCATGAGATCCCCAAAGTAAGGAGAAGCATCCCATCATGAACATACTGGAGGCCAGAAATCTGACCACCAGCATGGGGGGCTAGTGATGGGTACACCAAAAATGGGCTGGCCCAAAGGATAGTTAACGGAGGCCCAAGAAGGACAGTCAATGTTCTTGACGGCCCAGTGAATGGATAGGCCCAAGAATTGGAAAGCCGAGACGGTCAACGTTGGCGTTGACCGTCTTGGCGGCCAACTCACTTACAGACGGTCAACTCAAGGTTGACCAGCTTGATTGGGCCTTTAGGAGCTTTGCTACAGTGATGGGCCTATTCCATTCAGGCCCACAGCCCATCAGTCGATCGCCGGCTATTCTCCCTTCATTCTCCACGAAGGCGGCCAACACCACTGACGGTAAACTCAGACGTTGACTGTCCGCTCCCTATACGTTGGACCCAAATAACGCCTTTCTATAGCAATGGGCCTGCTCTGTTTGGGCCCACCACTCATCAGACGTCCAACCACGATCCACCAAGGATATTCCACGATCTCAAAAGGAATATCAGCAAGATTGGCGCCTTTCAAAGAAGAAAAGCGCCAAATCTTCCCAACTCCTTGCCAGCTAAGGAACTCCAACGGTAACATGCTGAGGAGGAAAGAAATCAGTTGGGAAAGTTGACGGCCGTCTCACATGGCAACAATCCTTCACAACTTGACAACAGGCATCAACCTCCAGAAGGAAGGCCAGCCAGCAGATGGCAAGGACGATCACTCCTTCCAAGGGAGAGAGATCGCCATCTTCACCATAAAAGAAACCCTAGAATCCTCATTCTGGGCACGCCTACATTCACTCGAGAAACCCTAAGTGCTTTGAGAAACAAACTCTGACTCTGGGCAGCCAAGCTCTGAGAGATCATCAAACTCCAAGGCAACGAACGACTCTCTACAGCCGTTCTCTGCCTTACCACCATCCAGATATGAGAAAGACCCTGCGTCACTCTGACATCTGGAACAAAACACTCTCTTTCCCTCTCCTATTGCTCTTACGTATTTTTCAGTTCCTTCCTTTGAAAACTGTCTTACTGACTTGAGCGTCGGAGTGTTTTCGGTGGGATTACATCCCGCCGTGAACGCTGACCTCTTGTTCGCTTTAGTGGTGTGCAGGATTTGTACTCAGTGAATGGAGCCGGTTCGATTCAAAAGAATCCGAATCTGTTCGAAGTCGGATCCAGGTACGCATCAAGTACGCTACATAAATTTGTTGGTGATACATGGCATGTGTCACACGTCCAAATGGCAAGTCAATATGAGACTTTATAGTATTTACAAAATTAAAAATCTCCAATAATCTTGGCAAGGTGAAATACTGCAGCTAAGGATGTTTTTGAGATGTTAGATTTTTGTATGATCGAGGGCTATATATGATAGAGCTTGACCTTTCTGAAGCAATATGTCCATTTGCATATTTTTGGTGTTTTCTATGATATCTAATATTTTTAACAACTAATGAGCCTTAAATTTTATTGATCATATCTTATACTTGTGAATCTTCATTAGCTTATTCAGGACTTATTTTGAGAAGCTTGAATGTTATAAGTTGGTGTGTGCAATATTTGAGTAGAATATGGCCAAGTTGGGCTTATTCTCACTTAGTGATGTTGCTAATATCTGATGTAGGTTAGTCAGATTATGGTCTATTATATTTGCATATCTAACATATATTTGTTTGTAAATAACTTATATTATCAATGTTAAAACAAATAACAATTCAAAAATAGGAGAATGGGGAGAGAGAATTGAAATGTTTATCCCAAATTGCTCGTAAGCCAATCACTTAGTCTTTCATGGGGTCACATAGAAGTTCTACCTTTTAAGAATTGTTAGATTTTTAGGCCTATAGATACTTCATAAATACAAGTATGGTGGTCTACGTATGTCTTTATTCGTTCATACTCGTCACTAGGATTGGCTTGGAGCCTTATTTGAGTTCCGTAGGAACTCAATATGATTACCTTGCTTAATCATCAAATATAGCTTTTGATGCAAATTTTCCAATTCTCGGTGCAGTGGTCAAGGCTTAAATGATTGCCTTCAATTATCTGAATAACTTCTTATTCCAAATCTATCACAAGATAAAAGTTGAGATAAGCGTTAGTTATTCTTGGTCTTATTTAACCAAGGTTGACCAAAAAACATAGTATCAGTTTAATCCGTACTTTGGGCAATTTTCCTTGGGAACTTTTACTCATTTCGCTGGCACCAGTTTTCTTTTAATGCCTTAATATGTCTTTTGCCCGCTCTTCTACATCGTCAAAACTCCAAAGTTTTGTCTCGGATAATTGCCCCTTTTCTTCTCTAGCGCCCCTTCTCTCAGCTTCCCGCGGCTACTTTTTCTTCCGCGCTTATCTTTTCTTCTCTCTTCCTCTCCTTTCTCTTCTCCTCTCAAGTGCCTTGCTGTCTCACGCTTGTGCCGTTGTGGTCTTTGCCGCCATTGTCGTAAACTCCACTCTGATTCACAATTCGTTGCTCCTGTAGGTATGTCATTGTGCGCCATGTCGTTTCTTTGATTATTATGGATTTTCCATACTTGAAATGGAACCCTAAATCTTATTGATTTTGTCAATTTTTCTAACTGGATTTTTGGGATCTTCATTTCTTTGATTATTGAGGATCTTGGCCCAAACCCTGATCTGGGTGAATTTTATTTCTCCTCTCTTATTATTGGGGATTTTTCAAATTTCGTGGAATTATGTTGTCTACCAGATGTGGGCACAACTAAGTAGTGAATTTTGACAAGTTCAAGCATTTTTTATCAGTGTTTATAGTTAATGAATTGAGTTTGGTCTCAAGCTCAGACTCCAAAAGGGTTGCGCATCCCACTCCTATACAATTCATAGAGGGGAAGAGGGTAAATGGGAGATAGAGAGGGTGGAGGAAGACAAGGGGAAGGCATACCAGTGGTTGGCAGAGGCTGGAGCCAGGATTTTTATCTTTTTTTTAATTAAGATTTGATTAAGAAAAATTAATCAAGATAAATAAAATGCTTGTCCTAATTGAAGTTAATTAAGAATTATTGTGGTTTAATTTTGACAGATCAAAGTAGCAATTGATAGATTTTCAAGATTTTTAAAAGTTTAGAATGGGCTTGCGAGAAAAATGAAGTTCAAAACAGATTAGCAATATTTGGAGAAATTCAGAATAATTTTGGCATATAACCCCTTTAATCCAGCAACAAATTTGCTGAACTGGTTTTGCTAAATATGCTGATGTAGTTGTTGTGTGAATCCTGCTGTCTAGTGTACATCAGCTTGGATTGAACATGAACATTACATATTTTAATATCTACTGCAATGGGGATAAAATTGAGTCAGAAAATTTTGCTTAAAAAATGTCTTTGTTTTCATATCTATCATTTCACTAATTTAATGTTTGTAGTTTAGAAATTTGTCTGAAGGGCCAACAAAGCCCTTTAGGTGCTAGTATTGTCCACTAAGCCACAATACAGTAAGATTATTGCCTTTAGGCTAGTTTGTTCATTGACTGAATTACATTCACATCAATTGCTTTTTAATCTTTAGAGGTATATATTGAAACTTGGTATTCTTTGAAAATAAAACTGTAGCATGTGCTTTCCTTTTCAAGAACTTTTAAACTGCATTAAGTGTTTGATATGTAGAAAGGATGAGGAAGATATCAAATTACTTGTTGTGATGTAAGATGGCCTGAGGGTTGTTCAGAAGGACACGAAAACCAGTCTTGTTATTTTGGACTATCTTCGTAGACACTGTTTCGTTCAAAATTGGAGATCGTGATGTTATTTTGAACACTTAAACTGCATTTCGTTGCTCAGTCTCCTCCTTTCCTCCTACTCATCGTTCTCTTCTCTTATTCTAAATCTGTACCCATCCTTCCAATCGGTGAAATCTCATCGATAACTCATCCTTTTAAGTGACAAACTCATCCTTTTAAGTGGCTTTGTCACATTGGTGGCAAGATGCATAAGAAAGTGTGGACTACTGCCAGCAATATCATTTTAGTCAGTCTTCTTTATTATCAGATATAATTTTCCTGCATTTTTTAGGCAAAGCTGTATATTTATAAATTGTGCAAATTTTGATATTTCACGACTTTTTTGGATTCATATTGTGATGTTTCTACCGAAATCTTTATTGTTTTGGTGTTTGGATTGTGTGTAAATTTTTCGCTTTCGATATCTCTATTTCTACCTGTTGTGTCCTCGGATCCTAGTCTCTGTACAGACGGGGATCCGAATGCAGAGTAACACAAATATAGTTTTTTAAGTAGAAGAGGGAGAGAGAGACAGTAATACACGGTATTTTTACATGAAAAACTCCCTTCTAAATGAGAGGGATAAACGACGGGACTTTGGATTCGGGAATAATTTCACTATTCAGGCTTGTGAGTATAAAGGGTAGAATACGGGAGGTAATTGGTGATTCTCAAGGATCACTCTAATTGTTACGGGAGTTCTCTCAGTTGCGCAGCATGACGTCTTTCTTTCTCTCTCTATTAGCGCAAATGCAAGTGCAAATGTGCATAAGAAAAAAGCCCGGTCCCATATTAGGTTCACAGTAACTGTATATATAGTGGCCTGGATCATCCTACATGGAGCGCCCACGTGAAGTTGGCATGTGCTGGGGATCCTTCCACCGACTCTACAAATCCATCTTGCCATGTCAAAGATGTTGCGTGCATGCGGGCAGCATGGCGTCTTGCTTTCTCTCTCTATCAGCGCAAATGCAAGTGCAAATGTGCATAAGAAAAAAGCCCGGTCCCATATTAGGTTCACAGTAAATGTATATATAGTGGCCTGGATCATCCTCCATGGAGCACCCACGTGGAGTTGGCATGTGCCGGGGATCCTGCCACCAATTCTACAAATCTATCTTGTCATGTCAAAGATGTTGTGTGCATGCGGGCTTACTCTATGAGACATTACTTCTGCAGTGATCACGCGTGCTGTATAAGTCATCATTCCCTATGAAGATCGCATGTTATAAATATTACGCGTGCCTTTGCAAAAGTCAATCCTCTAAGCTGGCGTCCTCGATCGTCGCGAGCTTCCTCTTTTTCGCTCATGCCGTCGGACATTTCTATGAGTCTTCGTCCTTGATAAAGATTTTGACCTTTATCAAGTCCGCGGGCTTTTAGTGCCAAATGTCCTCTGGGCTTTATTGGAGATTTTGGTCTTTTACTGGGTCCTCGAGCCTCCAAAACCAATTCAGCCTCTCGGACCAAATCAGCCCCTTGGGTCTCTAGGGACGCGGGCCTAAGTCCTCGAGCCTTTAGAGCTGATTCAGCCTCCTGGACCAACTTAGTTCCTTGGACCTCTTGGGACGAAGGCCTAAGTCCTCGAGCCTTTAGAGCTGATTCAGCATCTTGGACCAACTTAGTTCCTTGGGCCTCTTGGGACGAGAGCCTAAGTTCTTGGGCCTCTGAGGCCAATTTAGCCTCTCGGGCCAAATCAGCCTCTGGGACGTGTGCTTAGTTTCGGACCTTTTATCTGGGCCCTAGGTATTACTACCCATCACTACCAATGATGTGATGAGGTTTAAAATTTAACTTGAGCAGTTGAGGCTATCATATGCTTGATGTTGTTATTTTGTCATGGAAGGCAAATAATCTCTGCAATAGATAGTATTTGCATAAGCTTGGCATCAGTTCTGTCTGGATAAAATATGGGGAGCCAAGGACTTTGTTTGTGGCTTTTGAAAATCTTATAAGTTCATATTGATATATGCTTGTTGCACCATCTATGAGATATTTTAACTAGTTGTGGTAGTAGATGTTACAATTCATTAAGTTTCTTATCTTTATGGGGAAAGTCTAATGGGTCACATACCTTTTAGCATCACACTTGTTTAAAAATTTTATTGGTAAGTGTTAGTTGTGTTGGAGGTGCAGCGAAGCAAAGTGTCTCCTTATTAACTAGAGGAGTTGGACCTTGATTAATTGTAGTGAGACAATTTGGCTTGCTCAATTAAAGTGCGGGAGATAGTTAGTTCATGACTAAATTCATGAGAGCTAGTCAGGTCCCTTGTGGTGAGCTTAAGGAGGGAGTTGATATGTGCTCTCCTAGGCAACTTTAAAGGGTCCCTAAATAGAAGAAAATTGGGGGAGTTGAAAATCCCTCGTGCAAGTACCTCAAGACTCATGGAGGATCAAAAGGAGGGGTAGCTCCCTCACAGGGGAAAAAAGGTACCAAACCTCCCCATGGTATGGAGAAATGTTTGTGCACTTCTTGCGTTTTTCTCTTCTAATTTGACTAGGTAATGATATTATGTAGTTTTTTTTTTTTATAATATTATCAAGTATTGATAAGCTCAAGTTTTTCGTTCCAACTTTAAAGTATTGTGAAGGAGTGATATTCGAATGATACACTTTAGAGTGCTTCAAATTTGAGGAAAAATGACACCTAATTGGGTGTGTAATTTTTGATGTCTGTGTGGAATTTTGAATAAGATCAATGTGATTTTTAATTTTTGTCTTTATATACAGATGTGGAAACTGAAGTGTTGAAGTGAACATTGGTTGATAAAAAACTCTTAATTTGCTAAACTCTAACCTTGATAATGTTTATGTATTCGAACTTGTTTATATTGTATTAGTATAATAATAATTGAATGTTGTGTTATACTATTATCACTTTTATAATTAAAACTTGATTTTGTATGATTATTAGTTGATTGGTTATTTTAGCTGTGATAAATAAAAATATAGTATATATATAAGTACAATTGTTGAGATGTAATGATGGGATTTAGTCTTCCAATCATTGATAAACTGTTAAAGACTGTGTTACTTTTAAAATTGTTCATCTTTAATGACGGGGCAAATACTATACCTAAAAATTTGGTTATTATTAATGACGGCATTCACTCTTGCAATTATTTCGATTTAACAACGGGACAAAGACTATTGCTAAAAGTTCAGTTACGATTAATGATGATATTTAAACTCGCAATTATTTAGATTTAACGATGGAAAAATATTGTTACTAAATGTTTGATTACTATTAATAATGGTATTTACTCTAGCAATTGTTGACTTTTAACTGACAAAAAAAAATACTATCATTAATTGAACCAAAACTATTAACAACAGGAAATGAAATCTCGCCACTAAAGACTTTTAGCAGTGGAAGAGACAATGGCGGGAATTTCTTGTCATTGAAAACTTTTAGTGATGGGAATACAATTTTCGTCATTGAAATTACTTTTTTTTTAGTGCATTTAGCTCTAATGTGCAAAAACCACAACACTCCTGAAATTGAATATTTTAGGAGCTTCTGATGCTTGCATATTTAGAATCTTTCTTCTTGGTATTTCCTCTCTTTTGAGTGGTAGTAGGCCCTTTAGATGTTCCAAAAGACTTCTTATTATACGACTCTCGATTAATGACCTCATGACTTTCATCACAATCTTTGATTCATGAGCTCTTTCAACAAGACAAAAGCTTGAGCTAACAATATCATTTAGCTTGGCACAAGATAGTCAAACAAATCATACTTCATTGTTATTTCTTCAACCTTAGGGTTAATAATTGCAACTTAGAGTTTTTTTATAGTTTTAGTTCCCTCATGTGTGGTTTTTCAAGTATTTTTCTCTTTTTCATACATGGAAACATGCTGAAACGCATCAAGTGAGATAGTTGTAAAGATAGCAAGACGATGTATCTCTAATGACACTAGCATCATTTTCAATTGCGGTGGGACAAGTCCAACGCTTTTGCATGCTTAGTCAAACAAGATAGTCCATGGATTTAAAAATGTCTTTATGTGAAATTTATAGTAATTACTTCACCAAAGTTGGGATGCACATACAGCGGCTGATTAGAGCTCATCTAGAGAAACACATGATCAAGGACTGATCTTAGTGTACCATATGAGAAACCATTTCAGACCCAACAATACATGGAGGGGTGCATTGGTTAAAGAGCTTAGAAATAAACTATAATGGTAATTCGTAACACATATAGAATTATCAATGGTAGATATGATAAGAATAATTAAGTTGACATATTCCTTAATAATATAAATGCTCAACATACATGAAATATATAGAACACATGATCATGTTGACGAAGGAAAGACTCAAGAACAAGAGCTTCAGAGAAAATGCTATAGGCTGTAAGTCTCCAACTAAGCAATCAACTATGTGAAGATGTCAACTTACAATTGGTAGTGAGATACTAGATCTTAGCCGATTGACCATTGACAACCCACTTGTGGCCATTTGAATAATTCTTACATTTAGGGACCTTGTAGCATAAATTAGAAACTATAGTTTCTTCCAAGTGGAAACTCATGAACAAACTTATTCAGCACCTTTAGAACTCCAACCTCCTTCCACCTACAAAATTATGGAGACTAATGGTGATACATATATTATGGATAAAGAGATTTTACTTTCTGTTGCGTCCTGGATTTCCGGCCCTTAAGTGATCAGTGTCCAAGCGGAAATAAGCGTTCCAAGGCGGACGGAAAAAACGCAACACAAAGTAGAGTACGAAAGAATCAAGGGGACGAGGACTCTGAATGCGAGGTCTTTTACGTGGAAAGTCCCTTTTTGTTTTCAAAGGGGAAAAACTACAATGACGGACGGGCGTCCGTGAGATTCCACTACAACAGAAGAGAAATACAATTGGGCTCTTGGAGATGCAATTTGTCACCTCAAGAATTACAAGTGTGGGAACTTTTCCTTTCTCTCTTCTTTTCCCTTTTTCCTCGTGGAAAGCTACTCTCAGTATGAGCTCAGAAAATAGTTTGCAGAATCCCCTCTCTCTTGCCTAGAGGGAGATATTTATAGGGAAATTTGTACCGTTGGGAAAGGACACGTGGCACTGGCGTGTCAGAGCCGCCTGCCACCGGTCCTGCTGGTGCGGTGTGTCAGGGACACCTGTCACCAGCTCTGTGGAGGCGGCGCCTTCTCTGCAGATACGGAGCGTCAGGGATGCTAGCTTGCGTATCCGGCGTGTCAGGAGCCGTTGGATTTTCATGATGGCGCGTGCTTATTGAATCATCTTATTTGGCATCCTCGGATATTTTGGTTCCTTATGTGGAGACGTCAAGGTTGTCCTCGTGCTCCGAAAGCCTTCTGGGACCTTTCCTAGTCCTCGAATTTGCTGGGCGAGAGTTCTCGGACGTTTCTCGAGTTTCATTGATGACGTCAGCCCCTTTTTGGAGTCCTCGTGCTCCTATAGGTTAAATGGGCCTCTTGGACCTTTGTCACTACTTGGGCCTCTCGGGCCATGGGTGTATCTTTGGGCCTTCCTTTTGGGCAGCATTTCATGGGCCCCAATATTGGGACCCAACACTAGCCCCCCAGCCAAAGGGCTCAAGTTCCTCGACCGTTTGGCATGACGCCGCTGTTTCTCTTAGGAGGTTGAGCTTTTCCTTTGGCAATCTGTCCGCGTGCACGTTATGGCCTAAGGAGGACGTCCCTGAGGAAGTAGAATCATGGCCGTCCACCTTTGGGCTTGGGCTTTTCGTGGCATTAGTCCGAGAGCTTCTTTTGAGTCCTTGGAGGAAACGTGGCGCAAGGTTTCGTAATGAAGCATCTTAGAGCTTCTTTTGAGTCCGAAACCTTTCCACCGCCGCTGTTTTGGCTTCTGTAGGGCATTAAATGCGACGCCAGGTTGAGGTGACATTGCCTTGGGAAGCCAAAAGCCCACGTCCGCTCTCTGCGTATGGGCCATTGACGCGTGGCAAGGCCATAATGAGGGCGCTTCGTTTTCTCGTTTGAAATTTCCTTTAAGTTCTCTTTTTCACTTCCGTTTCCTTTCTCCTTCTTTGTGTTTACCTTGCGCTTCCTGAAATTTTTTGTCGCCGTTCCTCTTTCCCTTCTCATCGTTGAGGTTTTGCCTTTTATTGCCATAGCTCCAGGAGTAAAGGATATTGCTTCGTCCCTCACTCTCAGGACCTTGATGAGATTCGGGTAAAGTATAACATCCTCGATTCCATTGGGATGGTGGTTCTAGGGGCCGCCAAGAGTGCCTGCAGTCTGCCGGACGGTTTCATTGCCGTCTATGAGGTTCACTTTAAAGGGGGACTTTGCTTTCCCGTTCCTTTGGAGCTTTATCACTTGATGCGCGAGCTGGCTGTTCCGTTTGCCAGGCTTCAACCAAATGCAGTCAGGTACTTGGTCTCTCTCTGCGTGTTCGCACGCTGTCATAAGAAGGTCCTCGAGGTAGCCATAGTGAATGTTATGTTTCGCTTCTTTCGCCTTCACTATAATCTAGACTGGATCACCATGACTCCTCGTTCGGAGTTCGCTGTGATGAGCGGTGGGAACCCAGACTCCATGAAAAGGTGGAAGGACAAGTTTTTTTTCTAGGAGTCCGAGAGGATTGGGAGCTCTCGATCGTGTGGGGAAACGTGGTGAGCAAACACTGCTCGGACGCCACTGCTGAGGAGAGAGAGATTGCCGAGGAGGTCACGGACCTGGTGATGGCCAACCTTGGTAGCTTTAACGTGGGGAAGAAGAATATTTGGCTATCCCCTGAGAAATTGGCCGAGGCCAAGTGAGTGACACAGTCCGGGGACTCCTCTACTCCTGCAATTTTGAAGAAGAAGAAGAAGAAGAAGAAGAAGAAGAGACTAAGAAAGAAGGAAGCTTCCCTTGTTATTCAGGAGCCGTCCGAGAGGCTACAGAAAAGCCCATGGACTGAGGGCTTGGAAGATCCACTGGCAGTTATCGACCAGTCCTCGTCTGGGGACGATACTGCTGTTATTGCTCCAATGGTGAGGAGGGCCATGAGGTTGGCTGTTGGTCCTTCCGCGGAGTCTGAAGTTGCGGATCCTTCTGAGGACCTGACTGTTTTTGAGGTCTCGGAGGAGATTGAAGTTCACCAGGTCGAGGATACAGCTATGGCTGTAACCGCTCCCGTCCTGGAAGCCCCTGATGTTGAGGAGCCTCGTGGGATGGAATCCACTGGTGTCATCCCCTCCGAGGACATTTGTGAGACTCTTAGTGGGGGAGAGACTGAGGCCGCGATCTCAGAATTCCTAGAGGCTTCTGGGCCCTCGGAGGTTGTAGGTTCCGCGGACGCTGTGGTGCCCCCTATTCATGAAGATCCTTGGGCTGAGGCAGTCGTGACGTTCTGTGGCACCCGGTGAGGGTGCCACAGTGCTGAGTCCCGAATGGCGTGGCTAAATTACGATCCTCTCGGTTTCTAAGGTACTTCACTTTGCTTCTTTGCCTTATTCTCTGTGCCAGTGCCTTAATAAACTTCGTTTCTTTTGCTGACTCGAGGACTTGGTAGGAGCCTTAGCCAAATTGTCGGGGAGGTCGCCCAATCCCACTCGGAGATTGAGTCACTGAGGGCTGATCAAGAGGAAGTCCAACGGCTGTGGGCGGAACTTGCTGAGGCAACCACAAAGAGTGCCTCTTCTGAGGAGACACTTGAGCGTTTGCAAACCTAGTATGGATTTCTTCGAGAGAGGAATCTCTAGCTGGAGATTCCCCGTCTCTGTTCTCGACTGGAAACGAGATTGGAGGGCATCCATCTGTGCCGCAGACTGATGCTGGTGATGCATCCGCGATTCCCCGTCTTTGTTCTCGACCCTCGAAACGCAAGTGCTGCCTGTGTCGAGGACATACATGGAATTGGAGGGCGGTGATTTCCTAGATCTCCACGTCCGAGTCCTTTAGGGGATCCTCGCCCTTCAGATCAGCCCGAGGCCTCCCCATCTCAAGAGGCAGGTCAGTCCAAGGACACTTCTCCGCCGGGTCTCTCCGAGACCTAGCTTTTCTAGCTTTTCTTTCCTTTTTCTTGTAGTTGTACATCATACATGAATAAAGAGGGATATTTGATTTTATCCCAAGTGCCTTGTTTCTCGTCCTTGACTCACGGTGTTGGGTAAGTCACCTTGCAATGAACTACCCTTGTTTCTCTCTTCTTTTTTTCATGACCTGTTGGCCGCTCGGACGTGTCCGAGTTTCAGTTACGACCTCTTGGGCCGCTCGGATGAATTCGAATTTTTAGAATACGACCTCTGGGGTCGCTCGGACGCAGCCGAGTTTTTAGAATACGGCATTTGGGGCTGCTCGGATGAAGTCGAGTTTTCAGAATACGACCTTTGGGGTTGCCAGATGGAGCCGAGTTTTTAGAATACGACCTTTGGGGCCGCTCAGATAAATCCGAGTTTTTAGAATACGACCTGCGGGCCGCTGCGACGGAGCCGAGTTTTGAGAGCGATCCTTTATCAGTAGTATCTTAGGTAGTCGTGGCATTCCAGTTTGAGGTACCAGACTTGCCTTCACAGGTGCGCTTTGCAGGCCCCTCCCAGAAGGATGGCGAGACCAAAAAAATGGCCCTCTAAATTTGGTGAGAGTTTGTTTAAACGGCGTTTTTCCATAGCTTCCACGCTCCCTCGGCACTGAGATCCACACCTCGAAGCATCACTTCTTTACTTTTTGTTGTAATAGCGGGCCACTCGTTGTTGGTAAGTTGCTATCCACGAGCCTTGCTTGGCCAGCGAACCTCCTCGAGCGCGTCAAGGCTTTCCCGATCTCGTTGCTATCGGTCGTCTTGAAGCATCAACTCGAGCTCGTGAGGCACACTTCTATTGGAATGACAGCTGACCTGTGAGCGAGGCCGTGAAAGGGTCTCCTCGTGGCTCCACAGGCGTTGTTCTATACGACCAGAGGACCGAGGGCAGCTCATATACCCATGAGCCCTTGGAATACTCTAGCTTGGTCTTGAGCCTGTGCAAGATCGTGCGGTTTGTTGCCTCCACCTGTCCGTTGGCCTGGGGATATGCAATTGACGTGTGCACCAAGTTGATCTTCAGGCTGGTGCAATACTTAGTGAACCATTTCCCGGTGAATTGCGTTCCATTATCGGTCACGATGCGCTCTGAGATTTCGAACCTACACACGATGTTTTGCCGGAGGAACTCCGTGGCATTTTGCTCCGTTATCCTTGCCAGTGGCACTGCCTCCACCCATTTGGTGAAATAGTATATCCTAACGATTAGGAACTTCCTCTGTCCGGGCGCGAGCGGGAACGGTCCGAGGTTGTCGAGCCCCCATTGGGCGAACGACCACGGAGATTGAAGTGCTTGGAGATCCATGTGCGGGCGATAGCTTATGTTGCTATGGAGCTGACAATTCTCACATTTGCGCACAAAGTCCATGGCGTCGTACTTCATTGTCGGCCAGTAGTATCATTATCTCATGAGTTTAAAGGCCTGGTTCTTTCCTCTGATGTGGGATCCGCATATTCTGAGATGTACCTCCTGGAGGGCGTACTTGGCCTCCTCTGGGGTATGACACCTTAGGTAAGGGGCTGAGAAGTCCCGTCGATACAACTGGCCGTCCACGATTGTGTAGCATCCGGCTGTCTTTTTCACCTTCTTGGCTTCATTTGGATCTTCAGGCAATGTGCCATCGGACAAGTACCTCAGATAAGGAGTCATCTAGGTGCTCCCACTAGTCACTTGCATTACCTCTGGTTCGGGGTCTTCAATGCTGGATCGGCTCAGGACTTCACGTATTCCTCGAGCATACTGTTCCGGATCCCCAGTAGCCGCGACCCTTGCAAGCGTGTCAGCCTTGGCGTTTTCCTCCCTCGGGATGTAGACGAACTCGGCTGCCTTGAAGTCCAAGATCATGCTTCTAACTTTGGAGAGGTACTTGAACAGCTGTGAGTTGTTGGCATCAAAACTTCTGCGGACCTGATTGACGACCAACTCAGAGTCGCTGTAGACGACTAAGTCTCTAGCCGAGCATTCCTTGGCCAATCGGAGCCTAGCTAGCAAGGCCTCGTACTCCGCGACGTTGTTTGTGGACGAAAACCCCAGGGTTAGTGAATACTTTATCTCCAGCCCCTCGTGCGTGCGGAAGACAACACCAGCCCCACAGCCATCCTTCATTGAGGAGTAGTCCACGTGCAGGGTCCAAGTTGACACATTGCTGAACTCGTCCGCGTCAGCTTGGTTCTCATCGCCGTTGGGCAACGCCGTTGTTTCGACAAGGAAGTCCGCGGGGGCCTGCCCCTTCAAGGCTGATCTCGGGCGAAACTCTATGTCAAACTCTCCCAATTCAATGGCCCACTTGATCAGTCATCCGGATATCTCGGGCTTCTGCAAGATCTCCCTCAGTGGTTGGTCGGTCAAGACCACTATCCTGTGTGCCTGAAAATACAGCCAAAGCCTCCTTGCGGAGTAAACCAATGCTAAGGCTACCTTCTCCGTGAGAGGATACCTGGTCTCGGCATCCGCGAGAGTCTTATTCACATAGTACACGGGCTGTTGCCTCCGATGCTGCTCTCACGCTAAAGCCGAGCTTAACGCCGTGTCGGATACGGAGAGGTACAGATACAACTCCTCGCCTAGCTGGGGAGAAGCCAAAAGAGGTGGGCTAGAAAGGTAGCTCTTGAGCCCTTGGAATGCGTCTTCACAATCATCATTCCACCGGAAGTCTCGGGTCTTTATCCCTCTCAAGGCTTTGAAGAACGGCAGGTGCTTCTCGGCCGATTTTGCCAGGAAACGAGAGAGGGCGGCCACTCGCCCGGTGAGCTGTTGGACTTCCTTTACCGTCCGCGGGGATCGCATGCATATGATTGCTCGTATCTTTTATTGGTTCGCCTCGATTCTCATATGTGACACGATATAGCCCAGGAATTTCCTCGAGGCCATACCGAATGTGCATTTGCTCGGATTGAGTTTCATCCCGTGGGTTCTGAGTATGTGGAAGGTCTCGGCCAAGTCCCTGACGTGGTCGCTGCTTGCTCTGCTCTTGACGAGCATGTCATCGACGTACACTTTCTCGTTTCTGCCTATCTGGTCCTCGAACATCTTGTTCACAAGTCGCTGATAAGTCGCGCCCGCATTCTTGAGGCCAAAAGGCATCACCTTATAGCAGTACGTCCCTTGGTCCGTTATGAACAACGCGTGCTCCTCGTCCTTGGGACTCATTCTGATCTAATTATATCTCGAGTATGCGCCCATGAAGCTTAAGAGCTTGTAGCCGGACGTCGAATCCACAAGTTGGTCAATTCTGGGTAGTGGAAAGCTATCCTTTGGGCATGCTTTGTTGAGGTCGGTGAAGTCCACGCACATCTTCCACTTTCCATTATTCTTTCTTACCATGACAATGTTTGCCGACAAATCAAGATGCACTTCTTCTCCCGGGCCAATCCTGTCTCATGAGTTTCTTGACTTCCTTGCTGACGGCCACTAAATTTTCTGTGGAGTAGTTCTTGCGCTTTTGTCTGACCGGCTTGTGACTAGGGTCGATGCCCAGCTTGTGGATAATGACCTCGGAGGAGACTCCGGGCATGTCACTAGGTGACCAAGCAAACACGTCCGAGTTCTCTCGCAGGAAGCTGGTCAACTGGTCCCTGACAGTCTTTGGGAGTGAGCTTCTTATATGGATGCATTTTTCGATCTGCGGATCTCGGTGGGACACGAGCGGTTGGTTCTCCAGGCTGCGCATGCTGCAGCGTGGCCTCGTCCCTGAGGTCGAGGTCTTCCATCAGTTGTGGAAGTGTTACTTGCGTGGTCTGTGCCAAGTAGCATATTCGCCCAGTGGATTGGTCTCCGAGGACTTTTCCTACACCACACGGAGTGGGAAACTTCATCTGGAGATATGGAATGGAAGTCACCGCACTGAACGCGGCCAAATAAGGCTGTCCAAGAATAGCGTTATAGACCGAGGGCAGGTCTACAACCAGGAAAGTGAGGACCTTGGACGCAGTCCTCGGATGCGTCCCCAGGGTCACCTCCAACTGGATGATACCCTAAACAGGCACTGGTTAATTATCCACCCTATAGAGTGGCCCTTCTGGCGCTTTCATCCGATTTTTCTTAAGTCCCAATTTGAAATAAGCATCAAGGTATAGCAAATTTCGGGAGCTTTCATTATTAACAAATACTCGTTTCATCTGGTAGTCATTTGCTCCATCAGAAACGAGTGCGGTTACAACCAGGGGGTCGGAGTGAGGAGAAGTTACATGATCCAAGTCCCTATTACTAAAGTAAATAACCTCGTCTTCACCCTCGAGTCCCGTCCTCGGCTTCTTTGCTGCTGCGGGCTTGCACCCATCTCCTCTGGCCGGCCGGCTTGTTATCATGTTTACGATTCCCGCGGCCACTCGGTTCCTGGGTGGCTCAGCTTCACCGTCGTCCGCTATTCCGGAAGCTTGTCCTAGTCTTTGCAGGAAACGGTTGAGATGTCCCCTCTTGATCAGCTCTTCTATCTTCTTTTGCAGGGTCCTGCAGTCCTCCGTGCTATGGCTTCCGGAGCGGTGGTTGTCACACTACTTTGTCTGGTCCCCACCCTCTGGGTTCTTCAGCAGCTTGGGCCACTTTAAGAACTTCTCCTACCGGATTTGCATCAGGACGTTGGTGCGGAATCATTCAGTGGTGTGAAGTGCGCAGGCCGCGGCTCTCTTCGAGCGCTCTGCTTGACCCGGTGTTGTTTCTTCGCTGCTTGAGGACCCTAATAGTCCCAGGCCTTCCTCTTTCCTTCCGCCGCCTTAGGAGGAGGGTGCTCGTCCTTCTCTGGCCGGTTGGCATCGTTGGCCTCCTCGGCCGCGATGTATGCTCTGGTCGCGGCCTCGACCTCCACAAAGGTCTTGGGACCTTTATGGATGAGGTGCTTGAAGAAGGCACCTCCTTCAAAAGCCAAGAGGAAAGCATTTAGCTTTACCTTGTCGGTTAATTTTGGGATTTACCTGGCCTCTGCCACAAATCGGGCCAGGAATCCCCTCAAACTCTCCCTGGCACCCTGCTTGATCCGGGTGAGGTGCCAGGGCTGCTTCTCCACCCTTCTGCTGGAGGCAGACTGGGACAGGAAGGCTGTCGCCAAGTCGTTGAAGTCACGGATGGAGTCCGTCGTCATCCCGTAGAACCACACCCTCGCGTCCCCTTTTAGAGTCAAAGGGAAGCATTGGCATATGGTGGTCTCGTCTAGGCCTTGGAGGCTCAAATGCTCCCGGAAATGGTTTAGGTGATCCATGGGATCAGCACTGCCATCGTACACCTCCAGATTTGGCATCTTAAATTTCGGAGGGAGTGTCCTCATCCTAATTTCCGTGGAAAATGGGGACTGGAGCGCATTAGCCCCTCCTCCACTGTTCTCTCCGAGCACTTGGTTTCATCTTCCTTCTAGCCTCTCCTCCACTCGAAATGGGGCGGTTGCTTTCTTTTCGTTGAGGTAGTGTCTCAACTCATAAGGCTCTTGGACTATACGGTCTCGGGGGCCGTGCGAGCTCCTTGAAGGGGAGCATCTCATGGAACTACCTCTTGGCCGCCGCGCTCGTGGCGACTCCGTTAGGCTCCAGAGTGACGCCTCTTTGGGCTTTCTCCTCAGACCCGAGGATCCGGGCGGCCCTCCAGCCTCCGTGGGGCTCTGCTATTGGAGGCCACTTGGGTCCTCGGGTTTTCGTGTCGGCTTGGGGGCCTCTCGCGGCAACCTCCTTCCTTATCCCTGCCCTGGGATGCTCCAGCCTGGGAGGCCCTACAGGGAGCTCCTCCCATTCGCTCATCGATCTTAGAGCAGAGCATGTTGAAGGCTTTGGACATGCCTTCTATCCTGGCCGCCATGCCTCTAACAACAGGGTCAGGGTGGTTTTTAGCCCCCATGCAGGGGTCAGGGCCGCTATTGCGTGAGGCCACCTCCCTCACAGGTGCACTTTCCTGTTCCCTCGTGTTTATCATTCTGGTATTTGGAGATGAAGTTGTTGTGATGTTTGTGTGTTCCTTGCTAAGATATGAGAAACAGACTTTCAGTCGGTTCCCACAGACGGTGTCAATGTTGCGTCCTGGATTTCCGGCCCTGAAGTGATCAGCGTCCGAGCGGAAATAAGCGTTCCAAGGCAGACGAAAAATACGTAACAGAAAGTAGAGTACGAAAAAATGAAGAGGACGAGGACTCTGAATGCGAGGTCTTTTACGTGGAAAGCCCCTTTTTGGTTTCAAAGGGGAAAAACCACAATGACGGATGGGCGTCCGTGAGATTCCACTACAACAGAAGAGAAATACAACTGGGCTCTTGGAGATGCAATTTGTCACCTCAAGAATTACAAGTGTGGGAACTTTTCCTTTCTCTCTTTTCTCTTTTTCCTCGTGGGAAGCTACCCTCAGTATGAGCTTAGAAAATAGTTTGTAGAATCCCCTCTCTGTTGCCTAGAGGGAGATATTTATAGGGAAATTTATACCGTTGGGAAAGGACATGTGGCACTGGCGTGTTAGAGCCGCCACCCACGGCCTCGGTGGTGCGGCGTGTCGTGGACACACATCACCGGCTGTGGAGGCGGCGCTGCTCTCTGCAGATCTGGGGCGGCGTCGGGGATGCCAGCTTGCATATCCGGCATGTTAGGAGCCGTTAGATTTTCATGATGGCGCGTGCTTCTTGAATCATCTGATTTGGCATGCTCGGATATTTTGGTTCCTTATGCGGAGACGTCAAGGTTGTCCTCGTCCTCCGAAAGCCTTCTGGGACCTTTCCTAGTCCTCGGATTCGCTGGACGAGAGTTCTCGGACGTTTCTCGAGTTTCATTGATGACGTCAGCCCCTTTTTGGAGTCCTCGTGTTCCTATAGGTTAAATTGGCCTCTCAGACCTTTGTCACTACTTGGGCCTCTTGGGCCGTGGGTGTGTCTTTGGGCCTTCCTTTTGGGCTGCTTTTCATGGGCCCTAATATTGGGACCCAACACTTTTAAATTATATTTGATTTTATTTTTAAATTAGAAGAGATTTGATTTTATTTTTCATTTGATTTTATTTTCAAATTAGAAGAAATTTAATTTTATTTTTTATTTGATTTTATTTTTAAATTGGTAGAGTTTGATTTTATTTAATTAGTAAAAATCTTATTTGACTTTATTTTTTTATTTTAAGAAGTTATGTCATATTTAATTAAAAAATTGTATGTATTTTTAAATTATCTTTGAATTAAAATTTTTCTATATAAGGACCCTACCTCTATTGTATGAAGCAACATTGATGAATTGAATACAATTTGATTGATTGTGATATTTTTCCTCTCTCGGTCTCTACTTTCTCTTCTCTCCCCTAGTTTCTCCTCCTTCTCCTGGTTCTTCTTCTATTTCTCCCCCTCCCTTGATTTCTCTTTCCTTTCTCCTACTCTTCCCCTTCCTTCCCCTTTCCTACATCAAATTTAGTATCTGAGCTAGGTTCCCTTTTCCTACATCAAATTGTAATTGTCTTTCTTCTTTCTTGTTCCTTCTGTTTCTCACCTTACTTTGTTCCCTTTCCATTTACCCCCTTTCTCCATCTCTCCTGCCTTCCCCTTGCCACCCCTTCCCTACATCACTAAAGATCTAGAATCAGCCATTTGTTGGAGCTACTACTGCAAGCAAAATGGTCATATCTACATCACATGCTGCCACCTTACGTGTTCACTTCATTAGACAGGGGTATAAACAGGTGTGCAGACTAGCAGATAGATGGGGTGATGAAGTGGTCTCAGAAGTGTCAGCTCGTCTGGAGGATTGTGTAGCCACTCATCTTATAGTTGGTGAATTAACTATGGAAGTTTTACTCGATGGGATCAAGTCCCCACTACCTGGGAAGAATTGATGCGGACATCATGAATAAAGATATTTGATTTTACTTTCAAATTATATTTGATTTTATTTTCAAATTAGAAGAGATTTGATTTTATTTCTCATTTGATTTTATTTTTAAATTAAAAGAAATTTAATTTTATTTTTTATTTGATTTTATTTTTAAATTAGTAGAGTCTGATTTATTTGATTAATAAATATCTTATTTGATTTTATATTTTTTTATTTTAAGAAGTTATGTTATATTTAATTAAAAAATTACATTTATTTTTAAATTATCCTTAAATTAAAATTTTTCTATATAAGGACCCTACTTCTAGTGTATGAAGTAACATTGATGAATTGAATACAATTTGATTGATTGTGATATTTTTTCTCTCTTTCGGTCTCTACTTTCTCTTCTCTCCCTTGGTTTCTCTTCTTCTCCTATATCTCCTTCTGTTTCTCCCCCTCCCCTGATTTCTCTTTCCTTTGCCCTGCTCTTCCCCTTCCTTCCCCTTCCCTACATCAAATAGGCTATAGAATTAAGTGCATGAGGATGGTTATAGAGAAAAAACATGAAGGACGGATTTAACAAGCCATGGAAAATAATGAAGTTCGCTAGTGTAACTCTCTCCAGATGTTTAGAACAATTGTTGGTGGTTCAAAGAGAAGTTAAAGAGAAGATATAAATACGAAAGCCTTGGTCAAAGCTGTTAAAGATAGTGGGTAAAGAGAAACTATCATTGATCACAACCATGTATTAGCACCTTGTCATCGCATGAAGCCAAAAAAAAAAAAAAAAAAGGAATTGTTTGTAAGAGCATCTTTGAATTCAAAAACCCTGCCAACAAATTTAGTAGAGATAGTTGTTGAGACCAAATCGTCAATATTGGGTGTGAAACTTTTGATGGCAGATTAATAATACTATAATCCAAACTTAATTTAAAAAAATTTCTTCTCAAATTAGATATATATGTGTTGTTGTATTCCCATTCCCATTTTCAGTGTCTCTCTACAGAGGGATTGATTGCAGAATCATAAACTATTTTTTCTTTTTTTAATAATGTGTGAACAAACATGATCAGTTGAACAGGTGTAAATATGTAAAATGATGAGGCTTTTCTGCATTTGGTCCATTTACTTGCATAATTGGCCAATCAACTTACTATCCAGTGTCAATATTGTGAGTCACAAGAAATCATTATGAACTTCTTTTAAGTTCTTGGACATTGAATATAGTGTTCTGAATTTCTAGTAGTCCACAATCTAAAAAAGGCTTTGAACTGCAATTTTGTGGATGATAATGAATTGTTGAATAGAAACTAAATAATGTATATACTTATGAAACAGTGTTCTTGAGAAAGATTAGATTGAATGCAGAGCTGATAATTCTTGCACAATTTTTGTTGTCGCTTATCTTTGGCTGCTTGTGAGAATGCTTTTGTTGTATTAAAGTTCCTTGTCAGAAAAAAATTGAGGAGTTAGTTATGATGATCTTTGATGTTTTGCTTCTCTTACAATTACTTGTGAACTCTTCAACCATATGCGGTTTTTTTGGCTTATGTAGAATGGTTATTGGATTCATATCCACAGAAGTGCTATTGAGGGCCCGTAGAAGAGTTTTAATTGCATCCAAGAGAATGGAAGTGGTCAAAAAGAAGGATGAAGCTTTTGAGCCTTCTGAAAATTCTGCATCTGAAAGAAGTCGAAAAAAGTAAGATTTTCTAGTTTTGTAGAGCTTTTCCCCATTTTGAATAGTTCAACTGAAGAAGGAAGAAGTCTGGAGGATGGCTTAATACGAAGTAAGCAGTTCTCAAGAGAAGAAGATAAGATGGTCAGAAAGGATGTTTTGAGCTACACAGAGGTGCATTCTTTGGGTGATACAGGTCTAAAGACGGTTCTCAATTGTAGATCTCACCCTAAAGTAAAACACTGTTGGAAAGAAATATGGGCATCCTAGCCTTGGAGGCCTGATCTGAGTGTTTATTACCGGGATCATAACCTGTTTGAAAGAGGTGAAATTTGCAAATGGACTCCCGAAGAGTTGGAACTTGTCCAACAGTTCCATGAAGGACATGGAGCACATTGGAAAATCATGCCGAAGAACTCCATAAACATCAATTTCATGTGAAGGATGCATGGCGCAGAATTAAGTTGCCGAATATGAAGAATGGACAATGGTCTCACGAGGAGTACCAGACTTTGTTTGATCTAGTGAACATGGATATACGGATGAAGGCTTTGCAGGAGAAGAAATCAAAGCATGGCATGCTCTGAGACAATATAAGTTGGGAGGCAACTAGTGACAAGCCCTCCACACAAACGAATACAAGTTGTTGGCTGAAATGGGCCGATATTGATGATTATAACCAGCTGATTGTGCTATTTAATCTTGATGCATGCTGTGAGGAAGATGTGGGCTACGATAGTCTTCTGGAGCATAGGTCTGGCGATGTATGTTGAAAGCGTTGGTGTCAGATGGTTTGACACATTGGTAGGCATGGGAACAAATGTTACCGATTGAGTTGATATTCTGTCACAGTGATATTGCCTTAATCTATTTGAAGCAAGACAGACCTTTGATAATAGATCTTCAGTTGACTAATTGGGACAGTCAACATGGTAGCATAGTGCCAGAGGTGTGTAAATGCAACTATGTTTTCATGGTGCCTTTGCAGTGAAGAACTGGAGTCCTGTTTTTTCTTTGTTTTTTTTCAGCTCCCTCATTTATATAGCATTGGTGAAGGGTTTGAGAAACAACTTCCTTGTAGTTCTTATGCTTTTCCTTCCAATCAGTGGCATAGAAAAGGAGACCTTTTTGGTGTGGTATTAAATGATGATGACTGATTTATCTGGTATTATAGGGTAAATATAGTTTCTGAATTTTGTAGCTAGTCTAAATAGTTTGTTAAGAAAGACACCCATTAGCTATATTGGAGCACTCTTGGTGATGCAATCTCTAATTCAGCTATCAACACTAACAGGTCCACAAAAAATAGATGGATGGGTGTCACATTATGCGTGGTTGTCCCCTAGTCAATTTTCTTTTAAGAAGGGTGTTCTATTTTGCTATCTACTTGACTAGCCTAATTATTGGCTACGGACCCTCCTAAGCCAATGGTTTGGATCAATTTCCATCAGCATCGACTTCCTCATATTATATATACCCAAAATAAGAAATGTGCTGTTTTTGGAAGAAGTATTTAATTACTGAACAGATTTCCTTTCTTTTATATAATTTTTGCCTATACACTACTCGTTGATGGCTGTTTGTATGGAAGTTGGTTACAATAATAGCGAATAATGGAACACAAATCATAGGCTAGTTAAATAGTAAATTCCTTCTATTCTTCTTTCTCTCCTTTATAACTCCCCTTCATTGTTTACTCAATTGATTTGAGATTCATGCATGATTTGGCCATAGATAATTGAAACCCTAGGATTGTCAATGTTTTTACTTCGATTATTTTGTATTAAATTGCATGTAAATTTGTATATGCTTAATTGTACGTTTTGAAAATATTGTTGTAGACCATTGGTGAAGGGATTTATCGTCCGAAAGTTTCAAAATTGTGTTTGGCCCATTGGGATAAGAAATTTTCAATTTTTCATAAGCTCCAAGTTACTTATACATATATTTAAAGCATGTAAACGCTTAAACACATAAGAAATATTAGAATTATGCAAGTATACAAAGAGAATGCCACAACTTGATATGTTTATGATTCGTTTTCTTAGAGTGAGAACTTTGTATAAGAAATTTGGTGGACTTTCCCTTAAAGAATAAGAAATTGTTAAACCTGGACCACAAATTTATATTTCAAAGGTAGTATTCTATAGCATACATTAGAATATTATTGTGGTAGCACAATGATTGCCTCTTGGCCACGGAAAATATTATGGCATTTATTATTGGCCCCGTATACCGAGTGATAAGGATACCATTCATCACAGAGTATTGAATTGCGTGGATAGTGCCTTAGAATGTGTGAAAACATATACACTCCTTTCCTCATTCCACCGCACTGTCAGTTAGTAAGACAAACTAACCCTAGTCCGCAAAGATAAAGAATTTTTTGTATTTTTTGGAACCTAAAGAGAAGAAAGATAAAATATAAAAAGTTATTTATATTTCGAAAATGTATTTGTTCATATTTCATATTATGCATCATGTATCATGCTCGTATTCCATTTCCTTATTTACTTTAAATATATTACTTATATTCTTGTATTATTGTACCTTATTAAGTATTTGACTCATTTCTTATTGCTTGCCCTTACCTTCAGATGAGCAGGAGGTTATACTCGATGAGGTGAAATATAAACTAGAAGTTGGCTAGGCACGGGATTGGGAAGATCATACTGTGAATTTATATTTTGTGATTTTGTATACATGAATGGAGAATTTTATAAATGGAGATGGATATATATCTGTAGTATATTGATGACAGACTAATAATATAGTTCACCATGTATGGACGTCTATATATACTTTCGCAGGTTATTATGATTTATTTTCGATACCTAGTGGCATCACTCTACATCCAATATTGTATCCGGATACACAACGTTGGAGCCATGAATTAATTATGACATCTGGATCCTGTGTTGATTGTTACATGTTGTTCCTAAATGTTGGAGTATTTTGAATTGATTTTCCTATTTTGCACATGGAATTGTACAGATTTTTGTATAGTTTGGCGGCCGTATTGCAAACGAAACCTTGCTGGTTTTCGATTTGAATATGGTTCATCATAGGATTCCTTCGAGGATTATGTTGGGATTATATTAAGTTGATTTTAATTATGATATGTATTGTTCAAAGATTTCTTTATCAATATGGATATTTGTGCAGATTTTACATCAAAACTAATGGATGCTTGGTAGATGTTTTTTTTCTTATGGATAAGTTTAGAAAGAGTAGGTTGTTTAATTAATTTATTTGGATACCGGATAGGATAGTTTGGTTGGTCCTGTGTCCGTAGTCAAGTGTCATGGCTATTGTATCATTTTGGTCTTTGGATTCATTATGTCAATGTAACATTCTAAATATCTTTTTAGAATAAAATTTATAAATTAGTTTCAATAATTATTTTAAATTATTTTTAGATTTAAAATCTTATAATTGGATTGATATTGGACCTAATAAGTTAAAATATTTGGATTAATGGGTTTAGGAATAAACGATGGGCTACTAAATTAAATTTATATATAATGATAATAATAAATAATAAAAATAATAAATGATAAATATGTAAATAATAATAATAATAATAATAATAATAATAATAATAATAATAATAATAATAATAATAATAATAATAATAATAATAAACACGGTAAGTAGGAAGAAAGAAAATAGAAGAAAAAGAAAAAGAAAAAAAGAAAGGAAAAGGAAAAGGAGGAGAAAGGAAAGGAAGAGAGGAAAAGGAAAGGAGGAAAAGAAAAGGAAAGAGAGGAAAGGAAAGGGAAGAAGGGGGAAAGAGGAACGCGCGGCAGGATTTGGGAGTTCAAAGGGATATTTCGGCAAATCCTAACCCCATATTTGGTTGGAGGGAATAGAAATTCTATTCCCTCCTTATTCTTGGTGGAATTATTATTCCACCGTTTGGTTGTACTTAAGTTGGGAATAACAATCCCCGAAGGAATAGTTATTCATTGATTACAAGAAATAACTATTCCGGTGATTAGGTATTTTTATTCCTGGTTAGGGAGGAAAAAGAATTCCCACCCAATAATTTTGTTAACCCAAATTTACCCATTATTATTATTATTATTATTATTATTATTATTATTATTATTATTATTATTATTATTTATTATTATTATTATTATTATTATTATTATTATTATTATTATTTTTATTATTATTATAAGGGTAAAAGCGTCATTCCGATAAATTCTCACCTTATTCCTCATACAATTCTACAAACCAAACATTGTAATATAAATTTTCAACTAATTCTATTCCAACAACCAAATATATGAATAACAATTTCAAACTTTATTTCCATCTAATTCTATTCCCTGAAAATAACTATTCTATTCCCACCTTATTCCATTTCAGCAACCAAACATACCGTAAAAGGGGCTCTTCCTTCTTATTTAAGGGGGATTAGGGTTAGGGATGGCAGGAGGATGGACAGAGGAGAAACCGAAGAAGGCAGAAACTACAGCCGAAGCCATCACCGCCGATCACCAAATCAAGGCAAGTAACAATCCAAATTCCTGCAAGTAGATTTTTCTCTCCTTCTTGTTGATGTTATTCCCTCCCTTGCATATTGTGGTTTTGTGAAAATTGATGGCATTCTTTGTTGAGAAGAGGGAAATCGAAAAACAGAGCCACTGCCCCGTTAATGAACGACCAACATTTTAAGGGCTTAATGATAAATTGGGGTTTAATAATTTGTTTAATGAGTGATAAAATCCTTGTTTTACACGTTGTAGTACTGAAATCAATATCTTCTTTCTTTTATGTGAAATCGAAAATAATGGGGGTGGTAACAGAGTAACCGACTCTGTTGTTGAGTTTTGTTTGAGGTGCGTAATTCGCGTGGGTTGCAAATGTGAATCCGAATCTTGTTTTGTTAATGTGCAAGTATGAGTCATTGGGTATGATTTTGTGCTTATGTGTTTGGAAAATGTACATATATATATGAATCTGTGTATATACGTATATACATACGCATATACGCCGATGGCATGGGTATGAAGATGTCATTGGGTGTGTCTGTGTGCGCGTATAGCAGTAGGCGTGTGTGGCTGTGGTGAAGCAGCAGATGCTGCTATGTGCGGGTGAGTGCAAGTCGGGTCTGTGTGTGTGTGTGTAAGAACGTGTGTGTGTGAGTTGTGTGTGCTATGAGTGCTGGCAGAGTGCTGCCGTGTGTGTGCGCGTGAGTGTGTGTGAGTTGTGTGTGAGGCGGCAGTTTTGCTGCCAAGTGTGTGAGGATGTGTGTGTGTATATATATATATATATATAATTATATTAATAATTATGCCCGTATATATCTAGAAGGTATACATATAAATATATATGGGATGAGTACATTGATTTATATTGGTGGTAGAATATGTGATAAGGAATTATGTGTGAGTATGCTATGCCTGACATGTTAATAATCGGTTACGTGATTATTCCTGTATCTCATTGATAAAATCTGGTAAAAATATTCTTTGCGTCAACCTTAGCAGTGTGCGTACGTCTTATTGGCACTTTATGGATAAGTAAATAAGAGTGTACGAAGACTCTACAGTACCCAAACGAATGGGGGTCTGTGGGACTGTAGAGTAGTCTATACTTTTCCAATATCGATTCCATTTTGAAGGTTGAGGTAGTTGATAATGCGGAGGGATGCTTATAACTTGGTAACCATCGTAGATGATGATATCTGGGATATCATTGGCGAGGGGTATCGGAGGTGGTATCGACATATTACGGGTGCAGCCTCTGGCAGGACTGTATGGGTAGTTGGATACCATGGATAACCTCATTATATTATCCAGCCGTTAGGGGCGTAAATACGCGGCTTTTGGTTCACTATGGTAGAATAAGGTCCATAGAGACTCTTGTTATTCATCCAATTGTGACCTTGTATGGAACTGATGATCGGACTTGACGAAATCCATGTTGCTTCCTAGATACTTAGCCGTTCACGTGGCCTTCACGTCATGGACACGACATGTTATTTAGTATCGTACAATGGTGGATATATTACTTGCTATGATTGATTTTATTCATTGTTTTATTGTCCAAGATACTTTATTGTATTCCTCTATTATTGTTCATTTTTACTTGTTGGGCGTTCGACTCACCCTTGTATTTTATTGGCTCCAAATTAGACAGGTTGACATTAGGAGAGGAAAGAGATCGGGTGACTATTAGATAGCCACCAGACAGAGGGATATCAGAGATTGAAGCTTTCATGATAAAGACCTGAGACTTTTCGTTATTCATTTATCTTTAGATATTTATCAGATATCGCATATATGAAGTTTGATATTTTGGGACATCGATATTATTGAAGTTATTTATTATTACTACTATGAATATTGAATTAATGATACATTTATGAGGTTCATCAATGATATTTTTAATGATATTGAGTTCATTCATAATGAATAATTTATGATTTCGGATGATTCGAGATTTCACCGTAACGGTTTAGGTCGGGTTTTGGGATTCGAGTTTGGGTCGTCAGAGTCCAACCCAATTTTGGATATTATATTTAGATTTTATTTATTTATAAAAAAGGAGAAAATTTTATTATGGTTATTTATTATTAATTATCACGTACTCTTGGATTGGGAACATGACAATGATTATATTCTCTCTCTCTCTAAAGAAACATAAAATGTGAAATGCAAACATTCAAACAAATCTATCTGAAAAAGAAATGAAACTTCTGTGATCGAGAGTAGAAAACTAATATACATATTTATGATCATTTATAAACATATTTATATATATTCATAAGTATTAATGATTATTTATATATAAACTCTTTCACTCATCTATGAGCTCAATGATTAGTATAACCAATATAAATATACAAGTGTAATTGATGATTTCATATATCATCTACGATAGATGTCAGATCTGAATGAAGCTTATATATTGGTAGGGAATAACCAAAGATGAGAACTTGAAAATGCCCTTTACTTCTTGCTGAGCATTGGCTTTGCATTATTGAGAACACTATGTGCTTAGCCTTTTGTTTAAACATTGCTTTTATCAATTTCCACAAATCTTCGTTTAGCAATTTCAACAATTTTTAACGTTTTTTTTCTTAAACTTTGACCTTCTACTACCATGAAATGAAAGCTATATTTGCCATGGATCCTATGCCAGTGTAGTCCTAGACCTGATTTGCCCTTTGTTGCTCTAATTTCCTTTGCTAAATTATTAGCAATGGAAATGTTCACATTAGTTTGCCAACCTAATTATGTAAATAACCTTCTACTCTACATGTAGGTATGTTCGGAATGTTGTTTTGTTTTTGTCTACATCCTGTCCAATAAAGGGTCAACGCACTTTTATAGTGTCAGAGTAAATATAAATCCTACTAATATTAGACAATCTAATTCACTATTTCCACTTAAGTGGAAATAGCTATAACCACGATTAGTGATGGCAGCCCATCGTATTGGGATTCAAACACAGACATCACAAAGTAGCAGAGCAAAATTCAAATCACCCTATCAAGCATTGGCTACCCTTCTCGCCCGAGTGAATACATGGAACAACAAACAATAAGTAACCTAGCAAACAAGTTGAACAATAAATTTAACATCGTAAGTCCTTTTCAATTAAGGAAAAAGATCATGAAACAAATATCTGAACTGTTGGGATCACTCCCGTGTGGAAGTCCTTAGGACTTGAATAGAGTACGAATGTGCTGGGATGAAGAAATTTCGGTCAACAATCGGAGTCAACTTTTCTGGTCAATATGTTGACCATCATAAGTTGTGAGATGTTTGAAGGAGCGGGACGGGTTACTTCGATCGGTCAACGGTGTGGTTGACCGGCTAATGTGAAGTAACGGACAATAGAGTTGACATCTTCGTTATTTGGGAGATACGAGCGGCCATGCCCTAAAGGTATACATCGTGTTCCTATTGACCTACCCTTTTAGGTGATTGGTAAAAGTCATTCTCGAAACTCCAAAGGCTGATCGATCTGTAGGAGCAGGCATGCGCAGCCTACTGCGAAACCTGGCGTGCACATGCAGGCAGACCTTGGAAGTTGAGCACCAACCATCAAGCTATGGTAAGGGGTGTGTGTATATGTATGTACACTTTGCACATAGCGATATAGGTGTAAGAAAAGAGTAAACAAAAAGACACCGGTCAAGTTGAGAGAGTGTGTAATAGAGGAGTGAAAGTGAAAAAAAGAGAGCTGTGAGTGAAAATAAAGTGAGAGAGCCTTTGTTTACTTTTACTCTGTTCTTATTTTTGCCTCCTGTAAGTTTTCTTATACTTAGTGATTCTTTGTAAATTTTATATCCCGTGATTTTTTCCTTAATTTAGAAGGATTTTCGACGTAAAATTCGGTGTTCGTTTCTCTTCTCCTGTCTTTATTTCACAGTGCTCATTGTGCCTTATTAGTTGGCCGTTCATTTCGGCCAGCAGGTGAAAACTGTTCTTGTATTCTGGTAAGTAGGCTGCCCGTTGCATGCCAACACGAACAATACGCACTGTCAATCGGCCATCAACCTCTTGGATTTCTCAAAACGTTTATTTTTACATCACTTTTGAATTTTATTAAATTTGACCACATGATGAACACTTGACACAAACGAGCAATCATAGAAGATATTAGAGATGCATTGGACTATGGAATAACAATAATAGCAAGTATGTACTGACAAAACGACTCGTATGAATTGAATCCCTTCTTTTTCTTCTGTGTTATTGGCTTCCCCCTTAGGTGAGTTTCTTCTCTCAAATTCTGGGTTCATACTAAGTTTTCCCCTCTAAAATTTATATGCAACTAGATCAATCCTTCGTTGACATCCTGGAGCTTTCTTATTGGTTGAATCACATGTTTGGTTGTCCGATTTCAGCCATAATAGCTGCCTCTCCTATTTTTTGGTGTCCCGTCCATGATCTTCAAGCAACCTGATTTCAGCCACAAATTAGCTGATTTGGATCCAAATTGAGGCTCAGAAATGGAAAACTTAGTGTCCTTAAGGTGTAATCTCATCTTAGAATTAAGTTAATTGCTTAATTAGACTCAATTTTGAGTTTAATTTGGATGCATATGTTCTAGGGCTTTTTCATCCTCCTATTTTCATTTTTAATCTGATTAAGCTTAATTAAAGGGACTACTAGGCCTCAATAAGAATTACAAATTATTTTATAATTGTGCCCACTTGATATGTATCAAAATCCCCATATTCGATACATTTGTATTTTAACATAATCAAAATAATTTAATCCTTTTTAAAATGTAGGATATTATATTATCACAAAATAATCCTCACATTAATCAATATTGTTGCGTCCCGGGTCCGCGGTTATCGTACGGATTAGGGAGCCTTCGGATTCGTTGGCACGCGGCGGCGTCGATCAAAGGGTCCGGTCTCCGTCTCTATGAACCTGGACCTACACAACACAAACAACAAACAAGAGGTCGAGAGTCCTAAGTGAAGTTTCTTCCACCAAGTAGCCATCTCAGACACTCAAGTCAGCAATTTCCCGCAATAAACGGAAATGGCGCACGCTGAGAGCGGTGCACGGGAGTATGCTATGAAAGCGTAAGAGATGCTGGTGTGGTGATATGGAGAAATACAATGAGCAGGTAGTGGAAGGCCTAGCTTCATGGTACTTAATGGTGGGTGGTGACTTTCCCATGATCTCGAGGAGATGCTAGGAAGGAGAGCGAGTAAGCTATTGACGATTTTAAGTGGAGTGATCCACGCTTCACGGCTTGTTACTCTCGTGTAATCGAGTAGAGAAGAAGGGAGCTGTAGAGTATGACTTCGTCGTTTGAGTCTGGATTCAAAAGGAAGCGAAAGAGATGAAGATGTTGAAGAAGAGGAGGATCCCTTCCTCTGCGGGGTGTGAGGGCTCTTATATGCCTCTCCCGTTGGACTCTTGGCGCCAAAACGCCCGTTACATGGGCCATCGCGCCGCTGGTCACTGTTGTGGACCGCCGGTCACGCCAGTTGTCCTTTTTCCATGGGCGGGTGCATTTGCTTGGCGTTGTTGACCACGCCGATTTCCCCCTGCGGGGATTGGTTGGCTGCCTGGACGGCGAGTGCCGTGTGGTGCCGCGACCCCTCCTCTATTAGCTAGCCTTTCCGCCTTTTCCGCCTATTCCCGGCGACGCATTTAATGCGTTGCAGGTTTCCGTTGTCCTCCGCCAGTATGGGTTCGCGCCCTTCGACCCTTGGGCTGGGCTGACTGTCTCACGTGGGCTTTTGGATCTCTCGCAGGCCGCGGCTTTCTTCATGGGCTTGGACATGCTTCATGGGCCAGGACATAGGACCCAACAAATATCTTCACTCAAAATATTTATATCCAAAGTAGGTCCTTGATAGCATCCTCAAAATATATTAATTTGTCTTCCAAATCAACGTACAAAATTATTTGTATTTTTAGGTTTCTTAAAAAATTTTAAAATATTTCAGGTTGTCCCATAATTTTTCCTATAGTTGATAAGGTTTTTTTCAATAAACTTATTGTACAACTTGGGTATATTTGGTTGCGTGTTTATTCCTTATATTCAATTGGGAGAGAGCGATGGTTTATATTTGACAGAAAATGTAAACTTTGTTACGTTGTATGCGGATATGTGTTTTTCAACCCTTCAAAAAGATGCATAGCAAATCTCACTTAAATTTAACAAAGAAAAATATTCGCTTATCCTCTGTTTGTTTGTTTCTTTCTTACCTTAATTTAAAAATTGCATCCGTTGGTGAAAAAGGATTATATATATATTTGTATCCTCCTTAAGATATAATATGGTATATTACATATAATCATTATATTTATATAATTTATAAATAGAGTCTACTAGATAGAAATAACAGCCCTTTTTCTTGATTCTCCTTACAAACTATGATTTATATAATAATTATTATTATTGCAGTTTCCGTTACATTGCACATTCAGATATTTTTTTCTCTATTTATTCCATGCACACAAGAAGAATGGATGAGCAAATGCAGCAAGAGCTACGACAAACCTATGACCAGAATCAACAATAATTAAGAGAGGGATTTGGCTTAATGAGAACAGAAAACATGGCTTTTGAGATTAATTATGCAAAGAATTCAGTGGCACAAAATCAAACAAGAACGTACTGAAATTCTTATATGGTTTCAATATCACAGGACACATCAGGAGGTAGTGATAGAATAAATGAAGTTTGTTGAAGTGTTGTGAATTCATTTTTTCGAAGGTGTTGGTATGAGTCCAACTGGTGAAATGAAAATTCTATTAAAAACTAAAAATGCAATTCATCGTAGAGTTACATTATTCATAGATATATTTCCTTTGCTGAAAAATGACAGAAGACCCAAGTAAAATACCCCCAAAATTATTTGGAAAGAAGCTAAAAAAAAAAATTATCATTCTAACCTTCACCCATATAATCAAGTATGAACTTATATTTTTTAAATACTCATTATTGTTTTTATACTTTTGTCATTTCATATAAGAACATAGGTATGACTAGTGTGGTCCCTTTGATTTCGATGTGGGGATTAGATAGTCCCAGGTCATTTGAGTTATTGCTCAAGTAATAGCATCGCCTTTACTTTTAGTTAGTATATGATACATATGCAATTGATAATTGTATTATCTTGTGTATTTCACTTAAATAGGTTAATTTTTTTCTAGGGTAATATTGATAATTCTAATTGTAGGGACTACACTCGAATTTTTCTGAACCCTCATCTTTTCATGCATTCAGCACATGCTATTACTCAAAAGGATATATACCCCCGAGTAACGGTCAACTTGGAGGCTAAATTTGAGGCAAATTGGAAGAACTTTTCTACGTGCAAAAAATATAATTTGCTTTAGATGCGCTTGGATTTTATAGTTTTTTGTTTTGAAATTTGGTTTTTTTTACTCCTTATGAACGTCTTGTTGGATATTTTTAAAATAAAAGAGAGAAATGTTTGAACGGATATGATTATTTAAACAAATGTAGTTGTTCAAATAAACATAGTGGGTTACACAAAAGTTTGATTCAAACAGATATATCATTTCAAATGCGTCGCGAACAAACGTGACTATTCAGAAACGTTGCGGATAGGCACGATTGTTCTAAATAGATGTGCCATTTAATCTTATACTCTGTAAAAAGGCAAATTCATAGTTGGTTTTTAGAGAGAATAAAAGAGAAGATGCAAGTAAGAAAAATTTTCAAGTATCAAATTATTCTAAATTATTATTTACTGTGGAAAACAATTACTAAGGCTATGATAATATTATTTTTTAAAATTTCAGGTTAGTACAATATATAATTAGGCTTAATTGCATCATTGACAGAATCCACATGATTCCATCTATACGCATGAGGGGTGAATATTGTCCTAATGAAATGATATTATAACACGGTTTAAAGTTACGGTCCCCCCCCCCTTCCCCCAACCAAAAGAAAAATAGTTCTACAATGTGTTTATTTAGTATTTTTATATGGAAGGTAGGAAGCTATAGATTGTGGCATGGTTCATGATATTGTAGGCAACTTGGACCATAAGATCGTCCGATAGGTTTGATTCAACTAATCAGAAGTTTTATAGGGTTTGATTAAGATATATAAGTATTATAGATGAATATAGTTATAAATCTAAGCCCAATTAATTTTTTGGGCTAAGCACAATCACAGGAAAAGGTATCCAATTTGGCTTGGCCTAATCCAAGTTATAATTTTTTTATGAATATATATTTTTTATTTTAAATAAATAACAAATTTTTAAAAAAATATTTTAATTCATTATATTCTTATATAATTAATTATTTTTTATGTAAGTACTTTTTATTAAAATATACAATTACGTAATATTTTATCTTAAATATTATAATTTTTGAAATGTTATATATTTTTAGTTATGTTTTATACAAATATAAATTTTTGAACAAACATACTAAAAGTTAAAAAAATATATATGTTGCGTCCCGGGCCCGCGGTTACCGTACGGATTAGAGAGCCTTCGGACTCTTTAGCACACGGCGGCGTCAGGTGAAGGGTCCGGTCTCCGTCGCTATGAACCTGGACCTGCACAACACAAACAACAAACAAGAGGTCAGGGGTCCGGTAGGATTTCTCCCACCGAGGCCACTCCGACGCTCAAGTCAGCAAATTCCCGCGATGAACGGAAATGGCGCACGCTATGAGCGCTGCGTGGTTGAATGCTGTAAAAGCGTAAGAGATGCGTGAATGATGGAGTGGAGAATGCAATGAGCAGGTGATGGGAGGCCTAACTCCCTTAATGCACCGCAGTGGGTGGCTAACTTTCCCTGAGTCTGAGAAGACGTTGGGGAGTGGGAACAAGCTAGCTATTGCCAATGGAAGTGAGACACTCCTCAGTTCCAGCTCTTACTTCTTCGTGAATTCGTCACAAATTATAGCTGAGAATTTCTGTTAGAGAGTAAGGTAATCAGACTCGAATCCTTTTCTCTGTGGGATGTGGGAGCTCTTATAGGCCCCCTCCCGTTGGGCTCTGGGCACCAAGGTGTCCGTTGTGAGGGCTCCTTTGCCGTTGGTCGCTGTGGTGGACCGCCGGTCATGCCGGTTGCCGTTCTGCCGTAGCTGGCAGGCTCCTGGCGTTGCCGGCCATGCCGGGTTTTTCCCGAAATGAGGATTGGCTGGCTGTCTGCAGGCGGTTACGTGAGCCGTTGGCGCCGTGCCAGCTGCTTCTCCATTGGCCGGCCTTTCCGCCTTTCTGTCGGCAGCGCATTAATGCATTGCAGAGTCCCGTTGCCTTCTGCCAGCGTGGCTCTTTATGCGATTCGGTTACTGGGTTGGGCTAACCAACCTGCGCGGGCTTCTAAACCTTTCGTGGGCCTTGGAATTCTTCATGGGCCTGAAAATTCTTCATCGGCCAGGACATGGGACCCAACAATATATATTTATTGACCAACCCGAATCGGTCCAGTTTATCTCATGCAATTGTTAATGCATTCTCCTACCATTCATATCAAATCTGGACTCAATTTTATTGTTGTCAATTAACTCAAATCAATTTTGTTCTTAGTCAAGAATGCCCTTCAATATTATGCAATATAATATTCAAGCAGTTGAATTTCAAGATCTAAGGAGTACTATTCAATCAACAAGTATTCCTTTGAAAAAATGACCAGTGACTGGTAGAATGTCACAAACCTCTTATCCTACCTGTAAGAGCATACTTTCACAACTTGTAGTGATCGCATTAATACCAAGTATAGATCATTTAGCATTCAAAGAGCACATTGAAATATCTCAAAAAGCAACTTCTCAATACTTGAATTATATCATCAACCCACTTCGGTAATATACAATTTTGTTTGCTATGTAAACTGTTGGTAGTTAAACTAAGTAGTTAATAAATGTGTAGGTTGAAGACGTAAATGCAAATCGAAATAGGAGAGTACCCTATAAAACTATAGAAGAGATACTTGGATGTAGAAGTGGGTAGGTTCAAATCATCAGTCTCTTTGTGTCTCCCTTTTTATCAATCAAGCTGTCTCTGGGCTACTCAGTTTGAATCACCCATATTAGTTGTATACTATAAATCAACAGTGAAGCAGCTCACAAAGCAATCTACATATAGAAAAACATTGTAAGAAATATTTAAATAGTTTATCAATGATGCTCATTCTGATAATGTTAAAAGGAGGATATAAATAACAATATTCTAAGGAACAATAACTCCTTTTAGGAAGGTGACCTATCATCGAAGTATGGTGCATGCATACACATATTTCAATCTTAGGCATGCACTCCAAGGAATGCTCCAAGGAAGAAAGTGTGCAAGTTCAATTTTCCGTATATCCATAAGGGAGAGAAATTGACAAATAACTATAAATATGTTAACATTAATATAGATCATACCACTAGAAGTAAGCCATAAATATGATCATGTACTAATATCTTACCATTGCATGTAGAGAAAACAAATAGTTTGTGAGATATTCTTTGAATTCAAATATCTTACCAGCAACAATTATAGAAATCTTGTGCTTAAAGAGAGAGGACAATGACATTTGATCCATCATTTGCTTCGATAATCCTTTTCATTGTCGTATCTGCATCATTCGAGTATAATAATTAGTATTGACTGATATACTGAGAGAAGTAATGATATTGACAAATATAATAGCTATTTATCTTTTTTTTAATTTACTTACAGGATAGGATATGTCATCGCTCCATATACACCACAGGCCCCTAGTGGCCTAAGGCGATCACGACCTCTCCAAAGATAAAAAAATCCTTTATCACCCCAATTTTTGCCATATGAATTTTTTACGATGAAGTAATCATCCTCCCAACCAACTATCTCTACCGAGTGGTAGTATATTTTTCCTCGTCTAGCTTCATCATCATAATAGACCTTGTCCTACTTGGGAGAAAAAAATTAATAGTTAACGAGATGTATAATCATAATTTTTAAATAAAAGAAGTGCATATATTATTAAATACCCCTTTATAAAAATCAAATGATTTAGAAACTATCAGAGTAGCGATAATTGGCTGCCGGCTAAGAACGTCCATGACCATGAACTGATTTCCAGGAGGTATACACTCATAGTCACTGATGAAAATACGCCGTCGTGCCTCCTACAACAAAATACATACACTTATAAATATTATTAATTTTTAACATATTAATAAATACATATAAAGATATATGATACTTACCCTATTGCGATTCTTCGGAGTTCTCTTATACCCAATATATGGGTAGCCTTTTTCATGAGAAATTCCAAAATCCTTGATGAACTCGAATGACTTAATTACGGATCCCCCCTTATATTTTCTATCATAAAAGTTGTCGACCAATTCTTGTCTGGACAATTTGTAATGCTCATGTCTTTTAATCCTATAAAGCGCTTCGATTGTAGATACTACCGTATGAGCATAACAAGTATCTATTTCAAAACATACAAATATACATTTATTAAATACAGAATATACAAATGCACATTTAATGATATAAGATGTTCAAATATATATAATTTAAAAACTTCACAATTAAAGAACTTACTAAACGGTCCTTGATTTTGAACTTCACTGACAGCTCCATGGTCACACCAATTAAATCGACTAACTGGCCATCTAGGAATCTAAATTAATCAAATAGGTAAATAAAGAAAATTATAAGTTTTTTTATAGATTATAATATAATAATTGACTTTACTCAATTTAGTTGAAAATGATATAACTGGATTTCGATTGGACTTTTCTAAGCATTCTATTGCTTAATATGAACTTGTATAAAAGAATTCAATTCATATGATTTTTGGAGACAAATAAATCTAACCAAATACAGGATAGTTGTATGTCGTAGTACATCATATATGTTATGAGAAATGATATGCAGCCAACTATCCCTAGGACATCCTCTAGTAATGCAACATCTAATTTAAAAAACTGAGTTTCAAAAAAAAAAACAAAATAAATAAATAAAATCACTTGGATAGGTAAAAATTTAAGAAATTGATATCCATGCATCCTGATGCGTCCTAGGGTCTGAATTTCGAACAAATTCGGGGTGATCCGCTCGTCCTAGTTCCGGCTCTATTCCCTAAGTTGGATCCTGCACACCACTAAATAGAACAGGAGGTCAGCGTGTCGGCGAAAAGTTGTCCCACCGAAAATATTTCGACGCTCAAGTCAGTAAACAGTCTTCAATGATCGGAAGGTGACAGAAACTGAAAATTGAAAAGGAGAGAGAGTGTGAGAGAGTGTGTTTTTTCCAGATGGAAGAGAGACGAGGATGCCTTCTTGAATCTGGAAGGTGGGGAGGCAATAAACGGCCGTGAGAGGCGCGCTTGTATGCCTTAGGTTTTTTGGGTTGCTTGTGTACGTGTTTGCGCAGCAGAAGGCGTTGGTAATTCAGAGAGTTTGTCACAGAAAGTGTGGGTAATTGAGAGCATGCCCTGAATGATAATTCTAGGGCATATTTATGATCGAGAGGACGATCTCCCTCCTTTGAAAGGAGTGATTCCCTCTGCGATTCTTGGTGGGCTTGCCTTTCGAAGCAGGCGCCAGTAGCCAAACAGAGCAAGACAGTTTCCTTCTGTAGCAGCCAGCGTTTTTCCAAATCGCTTACCTTCCTTCTGCACTTTTTACCGTTAGAGTCCCTAGTTGGCAGGTGATTGACAAAATCTGGCCCCTTCCTTATAAGAAAGGCGCCGATTTGGTCAATATTCGTTTTGGGAGCAAACAAAGATCGTGGAGATCGTCTGGAGAGCCGTTGCTGGCCGTTTGATCGATCGTGGGTTTAAGTGGGCTTGGCCCGTAAAAGCCCTTTTATTTTCGGCCTGTTGCTATAGTGATTCCAGTCAACGCTTGCGTTGAACTTCTGCGCGCGTGTTGTTCGTCTTTCAGAGTCCGAACGGTCAACGATGGTGTTGACACGCGTGGCCATCAGCCGGTTTGCAGGCCAGAAGAAGACACGCATTCTTTTGGTTGGGTGGAGATCCCGATCATTAATGCACTAGAGATTCGCCTTTTGAAGGCCAAGTAGGGAGTTGACACGTGGCAGGACTGATGGCGTCCTTAATGAGGGATTTTAACGTGTGCTTGGCGTCTAAGTTTTCCCTCCACACTTTCGAAAATCCTTTTCGTTTCCAAGCCTCCATCTTCTTCGTTCCCATTCTTCAGAAACCCTAGCTCTTCGTGCAACAATGGCCTCCGTCACAGACTTTGCATCCGTTCTGAGAGAAAATGACGTTAAAGCTTTGTATGTCGAGTTTAATATTCCGAAAGAGATCGCGTGGAGAGTTCTGAGAAGGAACGACAGGGCTTATGCTCCACCGGAGGGGCACGTCACAGTTTATGAGGCCCACTTGAGGAGCGGCCTCCGCCTCCCATTGCTGGAAGATTTGCAGTCTGTTCTGCAAGCCCTACACGTCCTCATCGCCCAGCTTCACGCCAACGCCATAAGGAATCTCTGTACAATGTGTATTTTTCTTCGAAAGCGTGGCAAGAAGCTTAGGATGTCCACGATTAGGGTTTTATTCAAGATAAACCAGGGGGGAGAGTGGATATCGCTCATCCCCCTTCCGGGTCTAAAAATAAACAAGGCTATCCACGATTCGTTGAAGAATTGGAAGAACCGGTTCTTCTTCGTGAGCCTGGGGACGTCCTGGCCCCTTGTGAAGGACTGGGGCTAGGTTTCGAAACCATTTTTTTAAAATATTTTTTTAAGTATTATTTATTATTTTTTTTACGTGAGTCTTGAATTACACATAGACTAATAAAATACCATAATATTCAACAATATTCAAACGGTATCAGCCTAATGTCATTCTATCAAAATATATGGATACGGTTTGGCTTTTAGGTATATAATTTTTATATAAAAATATAAATAAATGACTGGACAAATTATTGAGAAATATATTTTTTTTTAAGATTATATAGAATTTTTTGATTTGATGAGCATTTTTTAAGAAATATTTGCTTATTTTTTTGTTCCATTTTTATTATTCGTGTTACTATTTAAACTTTTAAGTCTGCATAGCTTTTGTTCTAGAATACATTCTAATAGAATTATATAATATTTAAATGACAAATGTTTTTAAATATATTTTCAAATATTATTTATTATTTTTTATGTAAATTTTTAAATGTAAATAGACTAATAAAATACCAGGATATTTAAAAATATTCAAACGCCCAGTGTCACTCTATTAAAATGTATATTTAAAAATATACACGGCAAACCACAGGCATTTGACGGAGCAACACGAACGGCAACACGAATGAGAGCAACACGATTCTGAACGGCAACACAAATAACCGAAAAAATTAGAAAACAATCCTTAAAAAACAGCTCATCAAATTATCTTAACAAGCAACACGAGGAAAAACAGAGCAACACGAATGGGAGCAATACGAATGTGAACAGCAACAGAAATTGACCGAAAAACTAAGAAAATATTCCCTGAAAAACTGAGGATCAAATTATCTTAAAAAACATAGAACAACAGAGCTACACGAACAGAAATATGAATTTGAACAGGAACAAAAATAACAGAAACCGACAGAAAAAATCAGAAAATATTTTTTAAAAACTACTCATCAAATGTCTGAAAAAGCAACACAAGGAAAAACAGAGCAACAACGCGAATTCAAACAGTAATACGAATTTGAACAACACCACAAATAGGACCAAAATAATCGGAACATATTCCTCCAAAACTGCATCAAGGCAGACACAAACATAGAAGCAACAGGAAAGGAAAAACAGAGTAACCCAACGCAGACGACGACTGTATTCATTTCAGTCGGAAAAATTTAAAGTGACGTGAAGATGGAGAAAGGATGAAGAACTTACCTGTAACATCCAATTGTCTTCAAAATTCTCAAATTCATCTTATAAGCAAATGCACGTAGAAACAGAGAGAGAGAGAGAGAGAGAGAAGTTGATTTTAATCAGGTGAAGCTGGAGAAAAGGATGACTAACTTCTGATATTTTTCTTCACCTGGGAGACACAGACACAAGCAGGAGTGCAATGGCGCAGGAATTTGTAACTAACCACATGGGTAATTACTACTGTTTTTTTAGCCAATTAAAAAAATTAATCAAAATATTTTTGAAGATATTTGATTTTTTTTTTTCTTTTGGGGGTTAATTTTTCAAGATTTTTCGTTTTTTTTCAGAAACGAAACCATTTTTTTAAAATATTTTTTTAAGTATTATTTGTTATTTTTTTACGTGAGTCTTTAATTACACATAGACTAATAAAATACCATAATATTCAACAATATTCAAACGGCATCAGCCTAATGCCATTCTATCAAAATATATGGATACAGTTTGGCTTTTAGGTATATAATTTTTATATAAAAATATAAATAAATGACTGTACAAATTATTGAGAAATGTTTTTTTTTTTTTTAAAGGTTGTATAGAATTTTTTTTTTTATTTGATGAGCAGTTTTAAAGGAATATTTGTTTATTTTTTTAGTCCATTTTTATTATTCGTGTTACTATTTAAATTGTAAAGTCTGCATAGTTTTGTTCTAGAATACATTCTAATAGAATTATATTAGAATTATATAATATTTAAATGGCAAATGTTTTTAAATATATTTTCAAATATTATTTATTATTTTTGTATGTAAATTTTTAAATGTAAATAGAGTAATAAAATACCAGGATATTTAAAAATATTCAAACGCCTAGTGTCACTCTATTAAAATGTATATTTAAAAATATACACGGCAAACCACAGGCATTTGACGGAGCAACACGAACGGCAACGCGAAGGAGAGCAACACGATTCTGAACGGCAACACAAATAACCGAAAAAATTAGAAAACAATCCTTAAAAAACTGCTCATCAAATTATCTTAACAAGCAACACACGAATGGGAGAAATACGAATGTGAACAGCAACAGAAATTGACCGAAAAACTAAGAAAATATTCCCTGAAAAACTGAGGATCAAATTATCTTAAAAAACATAGAACAACAGAGCTACACGAACAGAAATATGAATTTGAACAGGAACAAAAATAACAGAAACCGACAGAAAAAATCAGAAAATATTTTTTAAAAACTACTCATCAAATGTCTGAAAAAGCAACACAAGGAAAAACAGAGCAACAACGCGAATTCAAACAGTAATACGAATTTGAACAACACCACAAATAGGACCAAAATAATCGGAACATATTCCTCCAAAACTGCATCAAGGCAGACACAAACATAGAAGCAACAGGAAAGGAAAAACAGAGTAACCCAACGCAGACGACGACTGTATTCATTTCAGTCGGAAAAATTTAAAGTGACGTGAAGATGGAGAAAGGATGAAGAACTTACCTTATGATATTGCCTGTAACATCCAATTGCCTTCAAAATTCTCAAATTCATCTTATAAGCAAATGCACGTAGAAACAGAGAGAGAGAGAGAGAAGTTGATTTTAATCAGGTGAAGCTGGAGAAAAGGATGAATAACTTCTGATGGTTTAAATCATCTGGGAGACACAGACACACGCAGGAGTGCAATGGCGCCAGAATTTGTAACTAACCACATGGGTAATTACTACTGTTTTTTTAGCCGATTAAAAAAATTAATCAAAATATTTTTGAAGATATTTGATTTTTTTTTTTCTTTTGGGGGTTAATTTTTTAAGATTTTTCGTTTTTTTTTTTAAGGTTGGTGTAAAATATATTTTTAAAGCAATTGTAATTATTAATTTATGGTGTAAAATATAATCAATGACGGGAATCATGATTTTCTAATTTAAAATTCTACGGCTATGAACAATAAGAATGATTTTCTATCGTTATTTTTGAATTAACTATATATTTTTTAACTAAAAAGATAGCTGATGCAGCAATTTCTAGTTAAATTTTTCAATGGATTAAATATAAATAAAAATATAAAATTTAAGTGATTATTTGCCCGCTTTTCAATTTTAGTTGCATCATTTTTATTTTTACAATTCGGGTTAAAGTTTAATCCATAAATAGTTTATTATTATAAATATATCTTTATCACTTTAATATTAATATTATAATTTAACTATTTTTTTAGTATTTAATTTATTTTTATTATTTTAAAAATTATTTCAATGTAATGATTGATTATAGTTTGCAATGGATGATCCTGATTCTAATCAAAATATTCTGTTTTTTCCTCCCGTGCTTTGTTCTTTCTTCCGGTTCTTAAAATTCATTTCATTTATTAAATATTCATTGTTTGATATTTTTATATGTTTTCTTTTTCTTTTTTTCTGCTTTATCATATTTTGTTTAATTGTTATTTTTTTTCTCTCTCTGGTACGATTTTATTGTTTTGTTGTTATTTTTTTCTACAAAATTTTTATATATAAAATTGTGTTTTTTCCTTTATCTTGTCTTTATTTTTTGAATTATCATTGTTTTCGATAGTGAATTGCTTTTATTTTATTTTGTACAACTGTTTACGTATTATTACAGGGACGATTTATGAAAATTTGCTAGGAGACCTAAAAGTGATACCCGTACTCTATTTATAGACTTAATTATCTTATTTTTTTAAGCATGATTAATTATTATAATTTAAGCATGATTTTGGGTGCCTTTATATTCCACCTTAGTAATAATGAAAAAAAATATTTCTAACTCTTCATCAATTTTTTGTGTAAATAGGACTACAATGTTTGAAAAATTATTAGCTCTATTGCAATTCCAAACATATCATTAATCACATTTCAATTTTTAATATTTATATTTATATTTATATTTATATTTATTGGAGGTTTTGTAATATTTAAAGGGTAAACATTTATATATATAAATTTGTGATGGTTAGATGCTCTCATAATGATATACATAATCGCCTTGCAAAATTTTACTCACCTTATATGCATTATCACTTTCACCTCATTTATAATTAGGCATTGATATTTCAATAATAATTAATATTTTATAAAATAAGTTCTCATATAATATAAAATAAAATCGTATATAATTAATTTAAAATAATATGGTTCTTTTTAAAACCCATTTATGGCAAAATTTTCATATGTTTATCCTTATTTTTTCTTGCCCTCTAATTGGCAATTTAAATTTAAGAGAAAATCCTTTGCAGGTAACAAAATCATAAAGTGTAATACCTTATGACTATCTTTTCCATCCTCACCATGGGCTGTAATATTAATTTAGTGTTTATTTATACTTTGAAAGGCTTGATACGGAATCTAACTATACATTTGGTATTGATATTTGGATCATATTTTTTTTTTATTCTACTATGGTAGTGTTGACGGTCAAATCATACCAAATAACGAAGCATTATAACCACCACAAAATTTTTCTTTCACTTTTAAATTATCAACACCTACATAAGTAAATAATTTACTTATAAATTATTGGGTTAGCTATTGATATGGAACATGTTTATTAAATTTCGGCATATAGTAGAGGAAAGAATTAACATATGAGCCGAGGAAATAACTAGATGCTTGATTGATAATCTTTTTCAACATGATTTCATACTATTTTACTTATATCTAGTGCATTATACTTCAAAGGAGCTTTAAAACCAACCCTCTTGATGTACCTAAAGCATTATACTTAAGCATGACTCCTAGCTCCTTAGTGAACAAACAACTCAAGCTTCTTTCACGAATGAGAGGGTAAATTTTATAATTTTGAATCTTTAAAAGTTACGTGATTATAAAAATGCTACGAAAAATTATACAAGAAAAATAGACACGCTGTTACCATTAAATGTCAACATGAGAGAGATGTACATTTTCCTTCTAGAACACAGGCTGTCGAATCTCATAAAAACCATTAAACTTCAAAGCTTGTTTAATGAATAAATAAAACTTATAGGATTAGAATCTCTTTGCTCTCATTTGTGAAACTTAAGTTCTTTTGTGGGTGCGGATTCTCATATTCTCATGTGTGAAGAAAAATATTACAGCTGGCACTGCCTTTCAGACAAAATAACGAGCTTATGAAAATTATTTAATATGTTTCGAAAATCTTATGTTGAAACTGCATTGTAATCTACAGTTAATAAAATTTGTCATTAGCCATCCTTTTATTTTCATCATCGGGGCGGATCCACCGGCTGTATGTTATTCATGGATACGATCATCAATCCTCCGTTATCAACTGTTTAAAATTTTAATATTTCTTGTTTCATTAGATGAGAATCATGGCATTATATTATTTATGACATGTCTTTCTAACATTAGAATAAAATAATCGTGGATTATCACAAATTCACGTCTTGACATACGTGGGCACAAAGTGTGAAAAAATTATAAGAAAGCCATGTTAAATGATCTATTCACATAAATTATCTAAACTGATGGTATTATTTTTATATTCTAATATTATGATGGTATCATATCTTTTTCCCTATTATTCAGCAACTCCTAATAATACTGTAATTATTTTAACTTTTATTTTTCCCTTAGGATTAATTATATATATAAAAAATGTTAAATATAAAATTGTTATACTTGTCAAGCAAATCTTCTCATATCTAATTTTTATTGAATAATTAATTTATTAATCCTTAAAAAAATCTTAGTTACTTTGTTGATGTACCCCCGGCAGCTATATATGTATAACTTGTCCCATTTTTTGTGGGCCAACTAAAAAAGAAAAAAAAAAAAAGGATAGAGAGAGTAATTTAGGAGGTAGCACGAGCTGGGGCTCTTAGAATGTGGAAAAACGAATATGTACACGAAACTTTTAGAGAAATTAGACAAAGTCTGACTAAATCATAATACTTTGAAATTTAGAAATTTGACACAAATTTAAATACAGGAGAAAATTATAAAAATAAGAAAAATTAGGAATTTATAATAAATGTAAAAAAAATAAAATTGAGAATAACATTTTAGTATTTCTTTTTTTTATGTAAAATCAATTTTCCCACCAACATGATTTCTTTCATTCACCTTCAAAATATAATAAAATATATATATATACCAGCGTAACCTTGGAGGGCCAACGTGGAAAAGCTATACTTGCATAAAATGGAAAAAACAATTAAGTTTATAGGGCCTTCCGTCATTTCGGGTGGAATTTATGCGGTTAGATGTGTTGGCATATTCACATGGGTAGATCTAATATTTGAACAATTTGACCCAAACACTCTCTGACAGACCGCGTCCTAACATCCGACGACAACCTGATTACAAACAATAATCATACAAAAGAAGATTAAATAATCTCTTGGACGTGAGATTTCCACGCCGATACCACGACTTGTGTTCTGTAATTATAGAAAATGACAAATATATGACCCAAAATACATCGCCACATATCCGTGGTTCAACACCAAAGCAAAGCATCAACGACGACGTCAAACCTGGTTAAGAGTGGATGCGTGCCAAAGATCGTCACAAAATCTAACAATTTCGGACAATACAAAAACACCACACGGGCTAACGACATCGCCCGGGGATCCAAAATGCATCAATAACTATGTCCGGAACCAAACTAACTAATCTACAATAACTAAAACTACCTAAACATGTCCAATATATAATAATACATCAATACCACTGAATTATCCTAAGGCATGCCAAAGAATAGTACCTACTAAATGATCCTTACTCCAATTTTTTAACTAATATTAAGGAAAACTTCACACTTACATCATATTCTTAGTTCTCTCTCTTAGAGAACGGTTCATATATATCTTAACAAATTATAGAGTTCCCTCTTATTTCATAAGTCTCAAGGAAAGCTCCACACTAACTTCATATACTTAGTTCTCCCTCTTGGAGAATAAGTTACAAATTATAACAAATTGTAGAGTTCCATTTTATACTTTCATAATTCTTTTTAACGCATACATACTTATTTCTTCTCATACGGTATTCAAATAATTCCATAACTTTTCACATTTTGGGAAATACATGTACCGAATATCAATATTAACATTTCAAACCATAACTTGTACATACGAGTCACTTAACACGATTTTCCGGACATATAAGGCAACATATATGAAATAATGTGATAAAACATCAAATAACTAGGACTAAAACGTTTACGAAGCTAGGGTTCCGATTTTCAAAGCTACATTTCACATAAACCCGAAAATCACGAGAGAAAATCACATGCATGTACATTATCACGTATATTCTTCAAATCGAAGGGCAAAATTTACATGCAAGCACGTTTTCCACGTATATACTTCGAAATCGAAAAGCAAAACAATATATATGCACATTTAACACATGTATCCTTCAAAATTTAAACTCGGACAGACATTTTAACGAAAATATCTGAAAGGAACGGTAAGAAATGTGCAAAAAGGGAAAGAAAAACTTAAGAATGCACTTGCCTCGACCCGATCTACGAGTTTTATAGCTGGCTTACCCCGACAACGGACCCAAGAGCTTCGATCTTTCCTTTTCTCTCTCTTCTCCTTTGTGCGCCATCTCTCTCCTGTAATATCTCGGATTTTATTTGGATTAATTTAATATTAATTATAATTTTGGAGTAAATTGGACGTGATAAAATTAATTAAATATTGAGAAATTTTGGGAGGATATTTGGATCGGTTGGGCTGGCGCCCGGAGTGCGCCCGTGCTGTCGTCCGAATATCGATTTGGATTTTGGAATAAAAGAAAATTAAAATGGAATATATATATAATATATATAAATATTATATATATATATATATATATAATAATAATGTTATTATATATATATAATTGGAAAAGAAGAAAAAAAAAAGGGATAAGGATGATCGGGGAGAGAGAAATGGGGAGAGAGAGGAGATTTAGGGTTTTTGTCGTTGAAGGAGAAGGAAGAGAAGAGAGGAGGAGGGAGGCGGCCGGCGATGGCGTCGTGCGGCGAGGATGGCACGGTGCCGGTGGTGACCGGCGATGACCGTGGTGGTGACGGCTTGCGCAGGAGGCTGCGAGAGAGAGAGATCGGCGGCGAAGCCGCAGGAGGAGAAGGGAGAAGAGGAAGACGGCGACGGCGGCAGCGTCGCAGGTGAACGGCGGTCGATGGTGGTCGTGGGTGTGGCCGCGATTGTTGCGGTGGTTGTGGATTGAGGCAGCGGCGGCGATGGGTGAGGAAATCGGTGTCGGGTGAGTCGGCGTCGGTTGTGCAAAGAGCAGCGGCGGCCTTGTGACGGCGTCGGCGTCGGCTGGGTGAGGCCGGTGGCGGCCAGACGACGGCCGTTCGAGGCGGCGGACAGCGGCGACGGCGTGTGGCAGCGGCGGTGAGACGCGCACGAAGAGAGAGAAAGAGAGGAGAGATGGGCGTGCGGGCCGCGGACGGGAGAGAGAAATGGTGCCGTTCGGGTGTTTCGGGACATCCTTTCTTCAGATCTGCAAAGTATGAGGTTCAGGCAAGTATCTGTAAACCCCCTCTTTGGTCAAATTTAATTTCTGACATATTTTGGATATTGTTTGGATTTTTACTAACATGCATAAATTTTGGTACACCCATTTAATTATTCTGGACATGCATGTATAGTTCACTGAATATTTGGTGATTGTTGGATTGGGTTTTATGATTTTGGAGAGTTTAATAATTTTCTGAAAGTCCGAATAATTTATTGGACACTGTATATTTTTATATTAATATATTTATATAAAAATGTACACGAAATTTGCATTGACCGTGCAGTCACATACACGTGCCGGGTTGTGGTCACTACATTTGGATTTGGATTATTGGACTCTGGCCAGCTCCCGACGGGGAGATTATTTTATTATTTGGAAATCCCTTTCCGCCGGCAGGAAAGACTTGGAGTAGTGACCCTTCCCATTTGGACAATTTGATTTGACCTTAGAATATATTCGGACGTCCTAATATATCTGACAAACTTGAGGAATGCACCCAAAGTCGCGGGTGGCAAAACATAGTGAGCAACCTTATCTATGGGTACATAGTACATGAATTTTGGCCTAAGGTTACCGGGATTATGTGTAACCCTTCCTCAAGTTAGTCTTTAAATAATGAGAACCCAAATTCGGTGCATAATTTGTATTTTTGCATCAATTAGTATTGGATTTTGATTTGGATATGGATTTTAGACTTGGATTTAAGATTCGCCGATTTTGCCTATAATCGGGCTTGGTATGTCTCGCATAAAGATTTTGATTATATATTTTGATCCGAACCTTTGGAATATCCGTCATGGTCTTTGCGCCGGTATCTGCAAGACGCTATCGATCATCCGCTATCGGATTCTGCCTCGAATCACAAGCCGTCGGGCATTGGACTTGGACTTGACTCGGAATTGGATTTGGACTCCTGGCATCCGGCTGCCGGATTCTCGCTCGATCACAAGCTGATCGGGCATTGGATTTGGATTTGGAATCGGACTCGGATTTGGACTCGGATCGACATCGGGTTTGGAATTTGTTCGGATCACCTCGGTTTTGATTATATATATGTATATATATATATATATCTATATATATATATATATCTATGTCCCGACGAGGACTATTTTGAAAATTTGGACATTTGTTTGGACTTGGATATTTGATTTGAGTACGAGACTACCATTGAATTTTGAAATTTGGATCTTGGATTTTAGTTGGATTCGTTTTATTGGCAATTTGGATTTATCTTAGAATTTGATTGGATTTTTATCAATTGACTTCTCATTTGATTTACTGGACTCCTTTTGTCTAAATGTGATACTTGCTGGGCATTAGGCTCATTTTTTCTGCTTTGTCCCTTCAGAGTAGAAGGTTCGGATGCAGTACAGGAGTACAGACATGATCGGTCAGATATTCGTCCGATTTGGTGAGTTTCTGTTTATTATGGTTTGCATTGATATTTGATGCATTTCGATTATGGAATTGGCCGGATATAGGCTTATTGTTATATGTTGGGAATAATTGAATATTTGTTTATGTTTGATTTTGATTTTTGGGTCGGATTATTACCTCCCTTACGATGATTGTAGAGCAGGTCGTATTTATTTTGCTCGGACTATTGTTCGATGAGATCCTGTGAGGATTTTAAATTTGTTGAGTGTATATTTTGGTTTGTCACACCCGAATTTTAGGACTTGGTATTATTGATTTTAAAATTAATTAGTCATTTAAATTGACCTGCTTGGTTCGGGTTCGTGACATCTCCTCTCTCTCTTTCTCTACGAAAAATGACAAAAAGTTGAACGTCGGCCTTTTGTACTTAAACCGGCACTCGAGTGCTAGTCGGGCATGACCCAGGCGCCACTGGCGCCGAAAACCTCTGGAATCAATGCTCGAGCGGGGATTCAAGCATGACCCGGGAACCAAAATGTGCCAACACCACTAGAATTGGCGCTCAAGCAGGACTCGAGCACGCATCGAGCACGCTTCGAACAGAAATTGGTGCTCGAGTGGGGCTCAAGCGTTCCTCAGGCGCTGCTCCGAAATCGAACTCAATTTGATTTTTGACCTCATATTTCACATCCTATAACCTCAACTTTTGATTATATTATCTTATTAAACCACAATTATCATAAATAGAAAATGCGAACCTTACAGACTCAACTGACCAAACAAGTCTTCCCTTACGGATAAACAAACCTACTATCGGTTTGAACAATAACACGTCCTAGAATACAACACTAGAATAATTTATCTGACCCGATGAAAAAAAAAAATATAAGTTAAACCTCAACTAGATACCGATTGTTTTCCTCTTCTCTTTTTTTCTCTTTTCTCTCTTTGTGCGACACTCTTCGTCTAACAAAATAATTTCAGATGTTCTAAAATCGCGTAAAAAAAGGCGCACAAGCACCCCTCAAGTGCGTATCAGGCACAATCATTCTGGACATAACATACACATGCATCTCTCAAATGCCCATAAGACACAGCCTTCTTGGATGAAATACGCACATGCGCTCTTCAGACCCCATCATGTGCTACTCTACTGGCCTTTAATCGATCATTGGACGACTCTAGATTGACACGTTGTCGACCATCTCACGAGTATTATACAACCTTTGATTGACATTTTTGCCTAATTATGTTATGCAAGAATGTTGCACGCCCTTCCGGTAACCACCTATTTGTTGTGACAACCATAAGGGAATAACACAACACCCAAAGGAAAGAATATATGTCCGCTAAGTGAAAACTAGGATACAACTGAGAATGGTGGTACAATCAAGAGAGAACATGTGAAAAGTAATTATGAAGACCTTTTTTCTTGGAGAAATATGATGTCGAAAGTCAAGAAGGCTTTTCGATAAATAAGGGAAAAATCTTTAGAGAAAAAATGGAAAAAATTGAGAAACAAGAATAAGCACATCCACTACTTCAAGAGAGCAAAAATCATTATGCTTCTAGAAGTGGAGCTGTTCCTTTTGAGAAGAACCCCGTATTCACCTAAGAGTTTTACATGGCCAAGCTTACATAAGGTCGAAAAACCATTATTTGGGACTCGCCGGATGGGAGGAATCAAGCTTCCTATCCACACATCAGCATTATTGCAATCTTTCGAATTATATAGACAACGCGACCCTCCAATCGTGTCTCATGGCTTGAGCCTATTAAGATGTAATATTTTGATAAAAATTGGCCCTAACTAAGTAAATACCGATTCCGTATTTGAGGGATTTTACTTGGGAGAATCAGTAGAAAACTTTCACATTTTGTCATCACGTGCAAGATCTAGGTTTGTTTGGATTGCATGCTCCTTGGACCCGAGCCTAAGCAGTAACAAGACCATGCCAACCATATCAAATGATGATGACACACGAATCAGGATCCAAAGGGAGAAACCAACATGAGCACAACAATCTTTTTATTTAACTGATCGGACAGTCAGTACACACAACAATATCAGAAACTAAGGTTGTCACGACTCGATTATTTACATGAAATTAGAATCCGAAAACCAAGACTGCAACACTATGCACAAATTCATTAGTAGTTTCGCGCGAAAGTATAAAATTTCATCCCAAAAAATGGTCAAAATTGCTATAATTTGACATCCGACTTTTTAACCTTGTTCAAGCATAGAATCCAATGTCAACCACATATAAATTATAAAACTACCGAGACAAACAATATAGAAAAATTAAAATAATGCATAGCCCTTCTCCCATGCTGTATCAGATAATACACGCTAAAAGTACCTCTAAACATTTTAATTGATCCCAACTACCTAATCCAAAATACATAATAAACATTCCTTTCTCACAATCTTCCAAAACACACACCCAGCAATCCAAAGCTCTAAAGTAGTTCACGCCTGCCAATATGAAAAGTGATAAAAACACAACATGAGCTAAAAGTTCAGTAAGTAAATATAATGCACAATAAATATGAGTCATCAAGAACGTGAAAAAAGCATAATAAACTAAGGTCTAGCAATAAACATTGCCGACTATTTAGGAAAAAATAAAAATCAGTTGAAGCAAATTATGTTAAAATAATTAGATTAAAATTATTTATTAAAAAATATATGGTCGAATAATGTGCTCCTCCATCACAAAAAGGGGAGCTCCCTCAACCCGTTTTTGGTTCTTCCTCATGTTCAAATCTACCAGGTCCACATCCATGCCAACTTATCCCATTTTGGTGGGAGGGGGCTTACGGAGGGAGGCAAGAATGAGGTAATGAAAGGAAATTACGACGCCATTTTTAGAATAGCTCCATATAACACAATCAATTTATTATTATTATTATAGAGTTCTAAAATCAAAATAGAAACTAGTGAGCGTTACATCATACTTTCCTCGATCGAACTGTGAACTAGGACAACTTTGTATTGACAGAAGATTTTCATATCGTGAGCTTTAATTTTAATAGTAATTTCTATTCCTGTGAAGCTTCCAGTTTCATATAATTTGGGTAAGGAAGTATCAAAAACTCTTAAAAAAGACTACATTATAAGAAGGTAAAAAACACAGACAAGTAGCTAGATAACAACACATGATATTTGTGTTTTGTGTCTTCTTAAGCCTATCTCTTTATTTCCTTCCTCCAAACACAAGTAGCATTTCTACCAAATGTTACATTTGGCAAATGTTTTACCTGTCTGAACTACATTAAATATCATTCCCTTGCCTCATTGTCTATAACTACAATTTCTAAACAATTACAAATATTATCATTTATTCTCTTGCATTTTGGTGTGACCTAACTCATCTACCGTAACATTCTTACCTCTTTAATGTTTAACAATTATACACTTTTTTATTTGTGTAAGGATTGAGATATTTCATTATTCATGATTTGGTAAACTAAAATTAATTGACATAAAAAATTAAGATCAACGAATAGTAAAAATTCATAAGTCAGGAACTTACACCAAAATGCGATAAAAATTTATTTGATGAAACTAACTTCGATTTTGGTTAGTAAATGATATAATGAATGATACGAAAATAATTCGGTTAATAAATTTCTCAGTCGACTAATAATCAAATCATTTTCAATTGACGACAAGGTAACCCAATCACCAAATTCGCAACCAAACTTGGCCCGATTAATTAAATATAGCTCAAATCAAATAAGAATTAAATCGCTAGACTCGTTTTGTAACGAACAAGTTTCGATTGATTAAATCAGTATCCCGACTAACCCAAAACCAACCCAAAAGCTTCCGAAACTTCCGAACAACAACCTAACTAAAATTTATGATCGAAATTGATATTTAGAAGGATTCGAAAGTAGCTAAATAAAATTTTATACACTTAAATAAAATTAGAGGAGGTATGAATTAAGGGGCCGGCTAGTACTTTAATAAATTATGTTAATTTTAGTACACCCTCAACAAATATATTTTAATTGAATTTGAGGGACACAATGTCACCTCTTGGGAACTCAACACTTAGAAAATATTTGAGGAAGAATAGGAGTCGATGGAGCAAAAGAGAGAAGGAATAAAGAAAAAAAAAGAAGAGAAACAATTTTTGCATGGTTAAAATTAGTGGGACACTTGGCACTCTAGGAGGCTTAATATGTATCCAATTAACAACTAATGAAATTCCAACAAATGGCTTAAAGAGGGAGCAAGAACTTGACATTTTGCATGGCCGAATTATCGCTTGGGCAGCGAAGAATTTGCCACCTCACGAGGAATGTGGCAACACCAAAAAAATCAACCAATGACTCACCATTTTAGGGTACTAATATATCTATAATTCCATAAAAAGAATTCGGAGAAAACAGAGAGAGAGAATGGAGAAAAGAGACGCCAAAATTTGGAGGAAAACAGAACTGAGAAGCTGTTCGGCAGTTTTGAGAAGTTCTAAAAATTATTCTCCATTAATTCGGACAAGAACTTCTCTCCCTCTTTGATTTGTTGTTAAATTATTGATCTTATCTTGAAGCATTGTCGGCTCAATACTTGAAATTCTCACCGAATCCATGTTAGAATGAACAAAGTTCAGCAACATGTCAAAATGAGACTCTATTGCTGAACTTTGCTTCACCTTACCGATATCCGAATTTTTACATACTTTATTTGATCAATTCATGCTATAAAATTTTTACTGAATATACTTTAAGATATTAGCTAAATCACCATATTTTTGTTATAGAATAATCCTTAGTGTTACCATACTATAATCAGCAAAGTTTAGGGCCATGTTAAAATGGAACTCTGTTGCTAAACTTTGCTGCACCTTGCTGATATCTAAATTTTTTCATACCTCATATGATGGATTCATGTCATGAAATTTTTTATGAAAATACTTTAAGATGTTAGTTAAATCACCATACTTTTGTTCTATAATAATCATTGTCGTTACCATACTAGAATAGTCAAAATTCAGAAACATGCATCATGAAGTTGGTTATACAACATGCCGTCATTCTTGTTGATATGCTAATTTTTACATACTATTAATGACAGATTTATCCCACGAAAATTTTAATAAAGATACCTTAATATTGGGCTAAATCACCAAATTTTTATTTTGGAATAATTCTCATGAATTAAGCCGAATTCAAGGAGGTTTATGTTGACTGGCAGTTTGAACCGAGAAAATCAAAAGCTGTTGTTGGTGCTGATTTTCTTCACGTTTTTTATTGGTTCAAGCTTTATAAAAATTAGTATATGAACTTTAATGAACTCTCTAAGATGTCATGAAGTTGGAGTAAAAATATCTCTTAAAAATCTGATCGTTTAAGGGATGGAGAAATTGAGTATCACTGAATCGGCCAAATTACACCGGAATGTTAAATTTGACACCAAAATCGGTATATAACTTTGAATTGGGCAAAAATAAAATTGAAAAATTCATATGAGCCAGTCCAAAATTATGTACCTATTCTAGGAATATATGTATCACTGAACCGACCCCTGCATACTGATGCTAAAATTGGTGGTTTGAAAAAATTAGGTCGAATCGGCCTCTGTCCGACCATCATACCAGCTCAAAATTAGTCACTAACTAGCTAATACCCTTATTAAGATTGTGTAAAATCGATTCATGAAAATGGGTTGAATGAACTACTGAATCAGATCCCCAAATGAGCAGTAGAACCATGCGTCCATGTGGATGCTGAATCTAGCAGTCATTTGATGGACTAAATCGGCCATGAATAGGTTGAACCAGCAGCCAACCTGATCATATTATTTAGTACTATGGTTAATCTATCAACATGTAAAAAAGTTTTCAAAAATATAACAATTTGGTTATTGTACCGGCCCCAAAATGAAAATTGCCACTAAATCGATCGATTTATACTTAATTGCCTATTTTGCTAATTTAGTATGAATCAGCTAGGAAATAAATAATAAATCGGCTATATATGATATGTTAAATTAATAATCAAGTAATACATCATATAAATCGGTTGGCCATTATAAAAACCGGATGTTAAAGATATTTAATGAATAAATTTCTAATGAACCGGATAAATTATAAGTAAACCAATTTTTATATATGCTCATTTAAAATGATGAACCGACTACTTATTATATGGATAATGGTAAACCGACTCACATGATATAGTCGGAAAAATATTATAAAAAGCCAAACCGAACTATAAACCGAATTTGTGATTAAATCGGTTAAAGAGATGAAATAGAACCGAACCGGTTAATAAACCGGTGAAATTAGAAGGCTGGACCGAAAATCACTTAATATGTCACCTAAAAATTTAAGTCCAACACATATTAAAATTTATATAAACATATTTTTATTATGTGCTGATATGATTTTGTTATGGAAATATACGATGCGCTTTATCATGATTTCGTTACAAATGCATATGATATGTTTATTCATGAGGGGAAGCTAATATGATACCAAGAAAATATAAATTTTCTCTAAGATGAGAAAATTAAGAAGAAGCAAAATTATGATAAGAATTTTCACTATGAAATTTTAAGAGGGAATTGAACCAAAAAGTTTTATTTCAGCGGAGAGTATTTTCTAATATGCCTTAAGATATTATAGTATAGATC
>BSYO01000037.1:12677174-12819127 GCA_033239525.1 Nepenthes gracilis | reverse complement strand
GTTATCTAAATAAGTATCGCTGTGCGATTTTGACCTCATCTACCAAGAGATAATAGGTAGTACCATCCTATCTTTGAGAAGTAAATAAGAAGGATAAGACATTAGATTTGTGTGGACTGAACACAATTTTTATCTTCGAGATGTAAATAAGGTAAAAAATATCGTTGTATTATGCGATTTTGGCTTTTGATTGTGTGGAGCAACACAATCCAGACATCGATAAAATACTCCGTTAGTTGGTAAGGCCTACTAATCCTAGTTACTCAAGATATGCAAGGTAAAAATATGTTGGCAACTAATAAGAATTAAGTACAAGAAAAAGAAAAGTCAATTGCATCATGAAAATATTTTAAATATATATATGTATTTTTATATGCATCATGATCCTTATTACTCCTTATGAATTATTTTAAAGATAAATATGCACGTCTTAACTATTATGTTTTTATTGAATATTTGACTCACTCTCTTACTGTTTTATTTCCCTTCAGATACTTCACAAGAGTTCGAACCTGATAAACAAAAGTAAATAAGAACCATTAAGTATTCGATAATCAGTAATGATGTAACTAGTTTAGTTTAAGAAATAATATAAGAACTTGTAAATTTATAAATATCCCAGAAATATAAATTTTAGTATTGTTAGTTTAGAAATATGTTAGCAAAATTTCTTATGGTTATCTTATAAATTTCGATATAATTTTTATGACATGAGTTTGAAATTTTAGTTGGCATTTTTTTTATTACTAGTTAACATTACATTATTGTTTAATGAATATCAAAGCTATTGATGACTGGCATTGTATTTTGGATCTTGTGTATTATGATTGGTTATGATTTACAGATTATTAAGGTAGGTATATGTTCCCTATGATTAAAATAAATAAAAGAATGCGGGACGTGATAATTTGACTACCTAACATTTTGATCAATAAAGTATAGCAATTCTAACCATTACTATAAAATCTACAGAAGCTTAAGACAAAAAGGGTGACCTCTTTTCCTTATCTGAGCGTTCAACTCACAGTCACAGCTAGCAACAACATTTTCCTTTTCTTCCAACTAACTATTCCACATTCCCTTCCATTTTAGTTGGCCTTTTCTTCTAAATCCCATGATCATTACTAAAACTTCATCCCCATTATTGCTGTTCTTCTATGAAAGCATCCCCTCCCTGTAATCCAATCCTCCACAGCCGCCTAAGCCGTGTAATTCCACCTTCATAAAATAAATCAACACATATAACAGAAAATACTCGATACTGAGCATGAACCTTACTTCTGTGCTATGGGACCCAACAAGCCGAAGGGTCTGACGGTGCAAATTGACGAACGAAGAGGGTAGCTATAATACTCGATTTTCCAATTCATATTTATAACATCATAATTTTTGTTCAATGGGTTAATGTGTGAAATAATGATATATAACATCATGTATATATGTATGTATATATATATGTATATATATATATATATGTATGTTATTATTAAGTGTTAGGCATACATTTACAAATATTTTTAAATTCTTTTCAAATTAGTTGGTAGTGAATTCTAGCAAAATTTAAGTTCAAAGCTATTGAAAGCTTTTCATTAAGTTTTATTTGTAATTTTGTCGGTTGTTTTAGATTTAAAGTAATGAACAGAATTTATTTCTACGTTTCGCAATTTAGACATGGGCCGATATGCCATTATTTCTAAGTTTTATTTTAGTTAGATGTTTTTTCATACGGTGATTTAAGGATTGAACAATTACAATATTATTTCGAGATGGGACATGGCTAGTTAATCATTTCAATGACAACTGTGATTATATTTAATTATATTGTTTATGATATTAATATGTAATGTTTGACCCAATTTTGGTTATCGAACTGTAATTATTATGAATAAATTTTATTTTTGATATTATTATTATACTTACTTGTGCTAGGACTGTGACAGTAGTATTAAAATGTCATAGCTGAAGGTTAGAAAGATATTTTTTTTCAACCAATAAACTAGGATGAGTGATGTAGCAACCGAACCAGGTGGGGATCAAACCAAGTCCAACTTGCTAGTATCCATGGCCGGGCCAACAAATACTGTGAGTCAATTAAAGAATTCATGGTTTCATGCCTTCACCCCAATTTCAAGAGGAAGACCAAGTCTCCAAACAAATGATTAACTACAATCAACCTCTTGGTAAATGTTACCTTTCTAATAAATATTCTGGTGGATTTCAATATAGTGAGAGCTTCCAAGATTGATGGCCCATGGCTCAAAGACCACCCATTTCAAGAATGATCATCCTAGCCCTATAAATCAGGCCTAGTTTCCTAGGAGTATGCATTGAAGGAAATTTCATTTTTGTAATAGAAATAATTATCTAAAGAATGATTAGTCCTCTTAATCAACGAGTAATTTTAAATTATCTGAGTGATTTTTTAAGAGAACAAAGATATGCTGAGCAAGTCCCGCTCAATTTAGTACTTATATTCTATAACAAATATTAACGAATATTTTATTAACTCTTAATAATATCTAAGGTACAAGTTTGACTTAATTCTAGTTCTATTCATATTTAAGCGACACATTCCTTCAACAACTAGACCCGAAATAATATCTATAGACATACATGTAAATGTCATACCTAAGCCGAGATATTACATTTATCATGAAGGTAGACTCCATAAATCTCACTACTTGGAACAGTTAGAAAAATACGATTTTATCTTCTATTAAATCCTTAGTAAGGTAAAATTCCTTGCCAACCAAGAGAGCTAAGTTGTATGTAGTCTTTCAAGCCACAGCGCATATGCTTCAATAGGTAACTTCTAGGAGTAGGTCATCAATGTGTTCACCCATCATATTAGGACTTGCATTGAAATTCCTAGATTATTATTTATTATAACTAATTATGAATAACAATACAAAAAAGCTTATCCATCAGTGCTCAAGTGAGCCACAAAGTAATTGTCAAACTCAATATGAATTCACTGAACATTCTATTATTATCATATTGTATGTGCTATTCATGAGTTTTCCTCGTGCCCAAATTGTATGTGCTCAACTTTTTTACAGTTCATTTTTTATGTCCATGCTTGCGAATAGTAATGATATATGTTTAAATATCTACATCTGTAATTCATTCATGTGCATTGAAGTTACAATTATTAAATTAGTGCTTCCATCCGTCTAGGAGTTGGTGGGTCTAAAAGTCATTTTCTCATCCGGTATCAGATCTCTATTCGAGACCTAGTACTATTTAGATGAGTACAAGTAAAATTTTACTAGCACTTTCTTATTATGATGCAACTATAGGTTTGGATAGTCTATATAAGATAATTTCTAAAATCTCAAAATAAGTATGTTTGGTTATGCACGTAAAAGAGTTTGACTAAACCCGCCACTAGTGTCAATGATATTATTATCATTACAAATCTTTTGACTTGGATGGACCAATAGCTCGAATCAAATCAGAATAAATAAGTTGTAAACATAATCTACGATGTTATATCTCCTAAAGAATTCATATAGTCTTCAATGTGTATAAATGCTAATGACATTTAAAAAACTTTTCAAGCCAAACACTAAAGTACCAAAATAAAAATGCGGGTTCTAGAGGAAGAGAACAAAAGACATCGTCAAGATCACCTTTTTTTTTACCTCAAAGTAATAATGTTACCTCACAATTTAAGAAGATAAAATTAAAAGAAAACAAATACTTTGAAGCATTTTGTAGTAAACTCACTGCTATTAACAACACAAGTCAACAATATTGGCATTCCCAAAGGATTCCAGCTCCACACATGGAGATTCCACTAAGGCTCAACCCTTCCAACACTCAAGCTCGTTACACTCCTAGGTTTCAACATTTTTATTCCATTCACACACCTCAATCCAAGAGTATGTCTTATATGCTTAGGTATGTTCCATTTTGTCATGCGTGGTCATATTTATCTTGATTGCTGTAGGTTCATTCTTATCTAGTCCACTCAAATTAGTAAACTAGTGTATACAAATCACATGTCAAAGGAAGTCATGTCCAACTTGGCCAAGAGAATCAAGAACAATAGGATTTGTGCTACTCCTTGAATTGCATTTGTATGCATATGTGCAGCTTAGTTTTCACTTTGCATAAGAATAATGCACATTCCTGCATTAACACATGTATTTTTTGTGAATTTTATAAAAATTTTTGAAAGTATAAATTTATAGAAAACTCTACTAAATAAGATAGACCTACAAAAAATTTATAACTTTTTTTCTTAAAATGGATCTTTGGTTGACGCACCTTGTGAGGATACTTAGGTACTTTCATAATTTGTGTTGCACACCTTGCACATCTCGCATATTCTTTTTATTCTACTGGGGGTGATGATCAGAAAGGTATAACCTGATTGACAATCTGATGTGTGCTAGATTAACCTTGGATATAAATTGATATTAGAATAGTTGAATCTCGTCTAAGATACCACTAAAACTATAAAATATAAACAAGAAAAAAAATTATGCTCAATTTAAAAAACAAAAGATAAAAAAGAAAGAGGTCAATTGTCATAATATTAAGCACCTCAATGAAGAACACATAAAAAGGGGATAAGGAGAGTCGAATGTCCTAATAGTAATGCATTAGGCTTTCTTGTAAGGGGATATATCAAAGCGCATCGGAGAAAACCAAATCTTATGCATTATTTATGGTCGTCTCCCACATGAATTACAATGCCTACACTACAAGTGGAACTTGATATGTCTTGTAACTTGTCTCGGTCTTTTGTGTGCTCTACTATAACTATGCTCTACTGTGATTTTGATAATTTTAACACTACAAATATTTTATTTCACATGTTGCATGCATGCAACACTTGCATTAAGTCCCTAAGGTTATCATTTAGGAGTGTTAGAAGATATAATTTTTTTTTGCACACTTGTAAATCGAGCATTCCTATCTGTGCTTCTTTGTGTGCCATTTCGTTAGAGAAAAATTCTAATTTTTGGCAACCTTATTATCTAAAGTTGCAGCAATTTAGGCAACAGCTCATTTTTTATCTTGCACAAACCTTTGTACTCTCTCAGCTGGGAGTGCTTCTCAACCTCTTACACGATTTAGAGTCCTTCCTCTTGTTCCAATGATTTTCTACCAAAATATTTACGCCAGTTTCTGAATTAAAGGTAACCCTTCATGATTTACTTGTTTTTAATCTTCATTTTGTACATCTCAAACATTTATGATTGCTTGTTTAGTAGGACATAATATTTTAGATTCAAGCAAATTCATGTAGATTAATTCATTTAAATAGAATATGTGTTCATCCCTTTCACAAGCTGTGGGACTGTTGTGGTAGGAAAATTTGTGCATCAATCTGAATCAACATAGGTTTTCATTGACCATATTTTCATGCAAAATTTCATTTGAGCATGCTCTTCATTTCACACATTTTGTGCTCTAGATGCTCAAGCTTCAGTGCTACCGTCTTAGTTTTCGTATTATGTTTCATATTTATTCTAGATGCCCTGCACAAAGAACTATGCCAAGCAAGGCAGGGCAGTGGCTCATGAAATTGATCATTTTGTCAGCTCCGAGGCCAAGGGAACATTTTATGGTCGTCCTGTTACCAAGCCATTGTTAATGGAGCGACAAGTACACTAAGCAAACCTTGCACTTTTTGTATCTTATTTATTCACATCTTGATACACAGAGCTGGTCCTATGTCATCTTTTGTCACCTTTACCTACTTTAGTTAAGGAGTTCTATGCTAATTTTCATGAGATAAGTTCATCTCCTCCTAACTTTTCTATGTATGGGATCATCCTAGAGGTTATCAACAATTATCGCCAGATTATGAGGATGACCGATCCTGCTCATCCTTAATTAGTTGGGCATACCCCGTTCAGGGATGATGTGATTCCTTTTCTTCTAAGATGTCCTATTTTTTTGAATACTGCCTTCTCTACCTTGGAGCTTTTTGTTGAGCACCACACTGTACGTAGGATCATCAGGTGCATAATTTTTTTCCTATATCACACAACCCCCCTACCACTACCTAGGGCTTTGTTTATGCCTTGCTCTGAGGCGACTTTACCGATCTCCATTCTCACATAGTTTCCTATCTTATTGAACTCTCTCTAAAAACGCATAAAAAGCTATTCAAGTTTCCTTTTCGATGTTTGTACAGCATATAGCTTTCAAGTTAAAGATGCCTTCCTCTCTCAAGTTTCAAGCAAAGCTCAGGGAAGCACACTGGTCACTTCACACTGTTGCAGAGCACAGCACATATTCCCAACTCATAGTAGGACTCTGTATCTACTGATCCTATGGGCAAAAATAGTCTCCTCCACATATCAATCCTCCTCCATCTATTCCATATGTCTCTTCTCCTCCCACTGGACACCTTCACACCCATCTTTCTCTTAGCTCCATTAGTTGTTTTTATGAACCAATTGACTCAATTTTTTTAGCAGCTGGCATAAGTAATTGCTTCTATGCGTGGGATAGAGTCGTGAGTGGCCACAGGAATGTTGCAAAGGTCGTAGTTATAGTATCAACATAATGAGACTGAGCTGGAGCATCTTTGGGCTCAGGCAGTGTCATGCAATAATGCCAATGATCATTCTGATGATTATGAGTAGCCACTCATTTTGTGACAAAAAGGGGGAGATATGTTTGAGATTGAGATATATTAAGAGGGAAAATATTTGAGGGAGAGTATATTAAATTGAATTATTGTATATGTATATGTTTTTATTGATGGGTTTGATCATTCAGGGGAATATTACATTATATATGATGGCGTTATTGTGTTGCATTGTATATTTTAAGATCTACTGGTATGTTTTTATTAATCCATACCTCGCGTGATTGCGTTGACCTTGAGGTTTACGTAGGATTGTTGTTTCCAGTGTGAGTCTAAAGTATGATTATCTGGTAGTTACAAATTAGGTGATTGCCATAATCTATTTCACTTGATATACCTTGTTGTGCCGTATTTATTACAAATTTGCCAAATTGGAAGATTATTAAGCTTGTTTTCAGTATTAGTGAACATCACGACAATGCATTGTACCTTAAATTTGATATTTTTATCAAGTCTTACATGTCTTTGGTCAAGAATGTTTTAGGGATGAATTTATCTACATGTGGATAGAGATTTTCATTAATTTCAATTGATATTTGGCTCAGACAAAATGGATTCAGAGTGTTCTTACTGAATGTTCATGCGTATTTTCTATATTTTCCATGCCTAGAAGGTGGAGTCTACCCTAATAATATAAACAATTGAAAAAATGTAACAAGAATTCCCAACTTGAAATATTAGAAAGTGTAAAAATAACAGGGCATCAGAACTGCTACAATTACTTTAGCAGGAGCTGCTGTGATTTGAGATAACTACTTACTTCTCGAGAGATTTTTCTTTTGATTATGTACAATTGTTTTAGCAGGAGCTTCAAAGAACCAAGACAACTACTCGGAGCCCAGTGTGCTCGAGGATTGCATCCTCCATCTACCATTTGAAAAAATCCCACTATGGGGATTTATTAAAAACAAGAAGTGAAGATAGTTTTTTTAAATATTAACATTTGCATCCAAATTCAAAAACAAGCATGTGACTGTAATAATTTGCAAATAGAGACCATATATTCGAGGTATGGTACTAAATTGAATCTACCGGACCAAGAACAATATATTTCAATCAAGTAGGTGTTTAATTATGGTTCTAAACTTATGAAGCTAATTGACATAGGCCATGTTTTTGTTGGATTATGGGGAGCTTTATTTCTTATAGAGATAAAAAAAACCCGTTCTCTTAATCTCAACCATGTATTTTAAAACGAATTATTGTAATTGAACAATTTTTTAAAAAAAATTAAAAGCCGGTTAAAATAAATTATTCTAAAATAATTAAGTCATAATTATTTATTTAAAAACATACAATTAGGACGGAGAGAATGAGCTGTTCCATCTCCATGAGACATGGTGCTGCCCTCAACCCATTTACGGTTCTCCCTCATTATTCAAATCTACCTGGTCTATGACCATGCCAACTTATCCTGTCTAGGTGGGAGGGGGGTGTTACCAAGGGAGGCAAAAATGAGGCAATGAAAAGAAATAGCAACACTATTTCCCAAACCTACACTTTAAGTTGCTTCATTACTACATTAGCAAACCATTAGGAAACCATTTCTACAACAATTTCACATAACACAATTAATTACTGATATTATTATTTTAAAATTATATAAAGTTCTAAAATCAAAATGAAAACTATCGAAAGTTACATACCTTTCATAGAAGAATTGTGTGTTGCGGCACCTTTATGCTGACAAAATATTCTCAACCAGCATCTTCGATTTTGATAGTTATTAGTATTGCATATGAAGTTTCAAGTTTCACATAATTTGGATAAGGAATTATCGAAATATAACTAAATATCAAGAACTCTAAAAAAAAGATTGACACAATATCGAATAAGATGCATAGCAAATCTCACTTAACCACCAACTAGAACAATATGGAATTGCAAATGAAAATTTGTACGGCCTCCCCTAGCCATGGCAACACCAGATATTGATGAATGGAGGGAGAAGATGGAGGAGAAAAAAGAAGATTGATAAAGCAACTTGAGGGGAAGAGGGTGAGAAGAATAACATACACACCAAAATTTGAAGTCATAGTAAAACAAAGTTTTCTGGAATATACTTAAAATAAAAGTGCCCTTTGGATTATATGTATAAAGCGCATTGTTAGTTTCAGGCATGATTAGAGCAAACTTGACACAATGACTAGTAGCATATTGCGCAGATAATGTCCAGTGTGATTAAATGCTATAGAATTGGCCCATATTATTGGGCATCCATGCTTTCTGGGTGGTAGACTGGTTGATAATTGTAACAACACATTACCCCTAGGTGAACAACAAAATTCATTGAGGCACCTAGTTGATGTAAAATCAACTGCAATCCCCAAAACAATAAATTCTAAAAACCATGCTCATATTTCTCCTCTAGAGGCAGCAAGAGTGATTGATTTTCTGGCACAGAAAATTGTCATTTTAGATAAATGAGTGCCATCAAATAACAATCAAAAGCTTTAGATAATGCTATGAGAAATTAAATCTAAATAGACCTTCGAAAGGAAAACGAAATGCAATGACAACATTTTGTAGGGCCAAAAGAGGAGACAACAGGATTAACAAGTCAAACCTGCAACATTTATAGTGAAGGGCGATTGAAAGATGAATGAAGACAGTCCCAAGTGAATTATAAGATAAGTATTATACATCACTAAATGAAAGATATCACTGTACATATCAATGCCGACATGGTAGAATAAGAGCCCTCAGAGCAAGTATAGCATCAGAACAAGCAACAACAGTGAAGCACACAGTTAACCTGAAAGCAGGTAAAAATAACATAATTGAAAGCCAAAAAAAAAAACAAATTTGAACATAAAAGGTGTAGCATTAACATAACTGTTTGTTGCTCTTACCGTAAATTGACAACGATCAGAGATAAAATATAAGGATGCGCCTGTCCCCCCATGAAATTGCAAATGCAGATATTGAGGAAAAATCTTCTTTTCAATATCTGATATGATTCATCCTGGGATAAAGATTAAAACATAAAAATACAGGTTAACAGAGAAGTGTTGGCATGAGAATTGCCCTGAAAATAAGGAGAAAACATAAACAAGTGGCTAGATAATAATTGATAATCTTTTTCAGTTTAGCAACAAAGACTCATGGGGACCAGCAAGCCGAAGTGGCTTGTGGTGCGAATTGAAGAACAGAGAGGGCAGCATTAGAATACCACATATGAAGGTTAAAAAGAAATTAGAATAAGGTACAATTTTGACTCAATTTTAATCCTATTAATGTTTAAGTAGCACTATCCTTCAAGGATTAGACCCAAAATAATTACTACAGACATAAATGTAAATGTCACACCAAAATCGAGATATTCCATTTTATCATTAATATAGACTCCATAAATCTCACTAGTTAGCATAGTTTGAAGAATGTGATTTTATCCTCTATTAAGCCCTTAGCAAGATAAAATTCATTTCCAGGAGAGTTGAGTTGAAAGATAGAAGAGTTGAATGTAGTCTTTCAAGCCAAACTACATATGCTTTAATACTTAATTGCCTCACTATGACCTAAGTCGTGTGTTCAACCTATATATTCATCTCCTTCAACTGTTGGGGCAAGATTGCATATAATTGACCCCACCTAAAGCCCACAATGTGGGAAGCATTGGACATTGGGCCACCCTAATGGCAAGTAATTCGGACCAAATTTGGCATTAGTAGGATGGGCATATATAGTGGCCTGCATTGGATAGCTACAAAGTTCCCTCCACTTTAATTTCACCCCAGATAAAGATGTGGAAAGGTCCCACATTGATGATAGATGCAAAGTTGAGGGGCTGCCCCTTTTATATATCGTGGTTTTTGTAACATCTCAAATAAATTTCTAGGCCGTCTAACATAGGTCTTCAACGTGTTCACTCACCATATCAACACTTGCATTGCAATTGTAACAGCCCAATGATCTATTAAAGTCAATTGGACATATGATCAAAAGTGATCATTAATAGGGAAATTAATATGCAGGTGATAGTTTCTGAAATTAAGAGCCAGAACTAATATTTTGGTGGGTTTGGACGAGTTGGTTTCGAGAAAATGGTTCAGGAGTATTTAGGTAATTTCCCTTGTTTCATTAGATTTTTTTTATAATCGGGTTAATTGATTGTTAGAGATAATTATGCATGCTATATATTTATAGTGTGTTACATAATTATAATTTAGTCAAATTAAGAGTAAAATGGTAAAATATTGGTGCCTATCTCCTTGTTTCACCTCTAGAGAAATTAAGAACCAGAACTAATATTTTGATAGGTTTGGACGAGTTGGTTTCGAGAAAATGGTCCAGGAGTATTTAGGTAATTTCCCTTGTTTCACTAGATTTTTTTTTATAATTGAGTGAATTGATTGTTAGAGATAATTATGCATGCTATATATTTATATTATGTTACATAATTATAATTTAGTCAAATTAGGAGTAAAATGGTAAAATATTGGTGCCTATCTCCTTGTTTCACCTCTAGTCGGCACCTTGGTTTGGGGACATAATCTAATGAAGAATCTAATCTTCCTTCACTTAATTAATTATAAGGGGCCGGCCACTTGTCAGAAAGAAATAATTCTTTTAAAACCTAACTTCCCTTTTGTAACCCTAAGCGCTGTGTGTCACACTAGCCTTAGCCGCCACCTAGCTCCTGTGTTAACCCTAAATTATTTTTTGAGTTGTTAGCTATCTTGGAAGATAAAATAGGCAGCCATGTGAAAGAATTAGCGAAGCCTTTTGACTGAATTTTAAAAGAGAAAGAGGGAGGAAATACTTAAACCCTAGTTTTATTTCACAAGCCCTAGGAGCCCCTATTTTCTCTTAGTCTTTTTCCTTGTGCTGCCACTTTGGAGAGGGAATAGAGAGAGGAGACCAAGCTTGGGAGAATGAAGGAGGCCATATGATAGATGAGAGTAGAAGAGATTTCCATCCAAGACAAGTGACATTCCCTTCTCCCATTTTTTTAGAATCATTCTAGTGATTTCACCCATCACCTAGCATAAGTATTTCATGCCTCATGTTCTTCATTGGACATCATTTTGGATCCCTTTGGGATTATAGCAAATTATGGAAAAATCGCTTCTTTATGTCTTCTTATTATTCTTGAATTCATGGATTAATTCTTACAATTCTAGCATGAAATAATGAAGTCCTTATTCATCCAAAAAGTGAGTATATGCCATGGTTTATAGGGGTGGCTGAGTGCTACATTTTCTCTAATTAATGGATTGTATGCTTAGTGTAATAAAATTTAAGTATTTATTGTAAAATACCGTGTATTTATTTTTATGACATGAACGATATATGTAGGCCGTGAACCTAAGAGGTTGAGTTAGTGTTAAGAGTATATTTTTTACAAGATTATTCGTAGACATGCTGTAAATCTATAATTCTCCTAATGTGAAGTATAAGAATATATGATTGTAGATTTAAAGATTCATGATATATTAACCTAGTGGACTTGTGGAGGTAAGAATATAATATTCTATGTTACATGATAATATATGCATATTGTGCATATTATACATTGAATTGTTTGAATCTATGTATTTCATGCAAGTGGTCATGTGGTTGTAAGGCTAAGCATGGCATAACTACATACTTGTATGTATTTTGTATAACATTTCATGATAGATCCAAGATCTACTTAGTGTTTGGAAGACTGTGTTAGAGTTGTAGTATTCTTCATATAAGGAACAATAAATGTTTTGGCTGTGTGCTCAGAGGACTAAAAGTGGAGTGATGAGTATATAAATTATATCATAAGATGATCGGGTAGGAAATTTTATGGATTTAGATGGTCTAGGCTTATAATAAAAGGAATCGGCAGAGTAGGCACAAAATCCCCTTGGTGGTCATGTCAAGTGTATGGCGAGGTTAGGTGTCCTAATTAGTGAGATTTTACTCTAAAAGTACTTCGAGATGATCGTAAATAGAAACCCCAAGGTTGGATTTGATAAAATAGAAGTTGATTGAGTTGAGAGTGTAAGAAGGTACTCAAGTACGAATATCCTCTTTTGCCTTTGGTTTGATTCATTGGATGGTCATGTCCCTTGTTCATTGCCGTTCTACTTGTTGAATTATTCTATAATTTGGTAAACGAGTTTTATGAAAATACTATAGTCTCAAGGAATACGAAATTTGTGGAACCTTAGTGTAATCTATAGTCATCTCATATTTATTCTATGTTCCGATGGATCAAAGTCTATTACTTTCATATAGGGATACTTATAACCATATGATCATCGTTGGGTATGATATTAAGGGATATCATAATAAGAGATACTGAATTTGACATCTTGAGAAGTTTCAAAACATTCTAGCACAACCTGCATCGATGTGGTTTTGCTGAGAAGCAGCTTGCTTAAATTCTAGCATTCCCTACATCGATATAGGGTCCCAAGAGATTGTAGCATAACTCGTGTTAGTTTGGAGTCTAGGAGAAAGTGTGGGAAATTCTAGCATCCACTGCATCGATATGGGTTCCCAAGAGATTGTAGCACAACTCATGTCAGTGTGGAGTCTAGGAGTGTGGGAATTTCTAGCATACCATGTGATGAAGAGAGGAGGGTGAAAGTAGAGAGAAGAAGAATAGAGAGGTAGAGACGATAAATTAGACTAGAGGAGTCGAGACAAGAAATTGATCAAATCAAGGGGGAGAGAGGAAGGAAAGTCACAATTGTTCAATTGCAATCAATTTTTCAAGTATTTATTCATCAATTAATCATCAATAATTCGGGTGTAGGGTCTTTATAAAGAAAAATATTAAGCCTAAGATAATTTGGTAACAAGTTATCCATTACTAAACATAAGAAATCACTATAAAATAAAATCAAATTATAATCTTGCCTAAAAAGTAAAACAAATAAAAGTCAATAAAATTATAATATCTTCAAAATCTCAGAAAATATTTGATATTCGCATCATTTCTCCCCGGGTAGCTGAAACTCGACCCCGTCGAGTGAAACGTCGGTAATCAATTTCCCAACCACAAGCTGAGCGGCTGTGCAACCCTGTGGCAACGGTGATAGACTCGTGTAAGAGGGGGCCAAAAGCTGACGGAGCGACAGATATCTCCAGAAGGAATTAGACTGGGACCTAAAAAAGTGCAATCCTGCTGACTCTGATAGAACTCTAAAAGATCTAGGTCAAACTGCTAAAGTGCCTCGCGAGATATCCAAATATCCTCAGACTTCGGTCGACCAACCCAACGTATAAGGAAGCGTTAAACAGCTCCATCTCTGGTAAAATATAACTGTTCATCTAAAATAGCATCACTTTTATCCTGGTATGCCGGGAGGGAGGGAAGTGGCGCAGGAGTGGATGGACAGTCAAGAAGTGGCGTACTTGGGGGGTGGCAAAGGGATCAAAGGTAGGAAAAAGTCACCTTTATAAGCAATTAAACCTTCCACATTGAAAGTATGATGAAAATCAAAATGAGATAGAATGTAAATAACATATGCATTTAATCTGATGCATTGTAAAATTTTAAATGGACCAGCACTACGAGCCTGAAATTTAGAGACGTCCCCAGGTAGACGTCGCTCTGGTCTAATTCGAACAATAACATAATCTCCTACATTGAACTCAACGTGTCTTCTATGTGAATCAACGTGAAGTTTGTATGAAGTATTGCTTAGCTCTAGTTGTTTATTGATCTCGATATGTAAATCGTGGAGGTGTTGTGCAAAAGCTTCGGCCATCATGGACACACTAATATGTGGAGATATCGGTTTTTGAGGTTTGAAACTATGCACAACTTCAAATGGACTCATACCGAGGGATCTATTAAAAGAACTATTATATGCAAGTTGGGCAGTGGGTAGGATCAAGTCCTAATTCCTAAGATACTCTTGGACCAAACACCGTAATAGATTACCTAAACTCCGATTGACGACTTCAGTTTGACCACCTGTTTGAGGGTGGTATGCAGTGAAAAATTTTAATTTGGTACCAACCATGTGCCACAGGGTTGTCCAAAAATGGCTGGTAAAATGAATATCCCGATAAGAGACAATGATCTTAAAAAGACCATACAGCTTAATAATCTCAACGAAATAATGACGAACGACTCGAGAAGTATCAGCAGTTTCTACAAGGAATAAAGTGTTAGTCCTCGTCCCCATGTTTAGCCTTGGTCCTCGTCCCTTGGCCCATCACCAGTCCTCGCGCTCTCTATTTAATTCCAGCACAAGCAAACTCTTGGTGTTGCTGTTAGATCCTCGTCCCATTCGAAGTAGGGATCCGAGGACGCAATAATAATTATAATAACATCATATTATATATGCCATTGTTTGTAAGGTCAAATTACTTCCATCTAAGTAGATTCTTTTCCTATATTATATAAATATGAGTAGGATATGTAATATATTATATTATGTGAATGCTGTAATATTACCCAATTATACCCTTCAAATGTAAATATGTTATAAAATAATTTTTCACCGATAGGTACAATTTTTGAAACTAAGGTAATAAAAGACCTAACGAAGGGATGATGAGTGAATATTTTTCTTTGTCAAATTAGATAATTTTATAGATTTTTTTTTCGTTATATATTTATATTTTGAGAATACCTATTAAGCAAATATTAGATATTATAAAAGTAGCATAATTTTAATATTAAATTAAAAAAATTTAATTCTATCATCATAAAAATTTGTATGCATGAATAAATGTATTAATGATTGCACTTAGCCTACAAATATAACCATAAAATAATTTTGTATATATTTTTTAATTTTCATTTCTTTCATCTTGCTTGTGAGTAAATTAATATCATTATGTATATTAATATTTTTGGCCAATATTTTTCAAATCAAATCAAATACTATAATTTTTTCCATGATGCTTCGAACTAAATTCTTGCAATGAGAACTTATGGATGGTCTAGAAGATTGTATCTAAAAATATTATGATGATTGATTTTTATTTAAATCTTAGCCAAAATGTGTTCATGTGTTTCTTAATACAAACAATTATTATTATTCATAATTTGTAGAGTGAATCTAGAAAAAGGGTTAAAAGGCAAAATTATGTCTATCTAATAAACTCTTATTTATATATTATAGAAATATAATTTTTATATATAATACACTATATTATATTATGAGAAGGATATAAATTTGATAGATTATACTTTATCTATATATATATATATAAGATCCTTTTACACCCATAAATGCGATTTTTAATTTAAGGTAATAAATGAAGAAGCAAAAGGAGGATCAGGGAATATTTTTGTTAGTTAAATTTTGTTTTGCCCCTCAAAATATCATTATATCTTTACATTTTTTAAAAATTTAGTAAACAAATATCAAAATTTATAAATCTATCATCTCAGTATTATATCTTTGCTTCCCATTTATCGCATGATGATCCTTAGATCCGGAGGATCCAAGGATCCTGATGGGTAGGCCCATAGCTGGCAGGCCCAATAAGAAAGCGGCTCAAAATCCAGAAAGGCTCAACGTGCGTTAGACAGTCAAAGCGCTAGCGTTGACCGCCCGGCGCACAAACAAACGGCAAAAAACACTCCATTAAGGCGGTCAACATTTCTGTTGACTGGAGTATTGTAGCAGCAGGTCACGAAAGATGTTAAATCTAATACGGACCAGGCCCAATTTGGCAGGCGATCCCGTACACGAAAAGTAATGATCCTTTCCATGATTACATGCTTTCCTTAAAGCCGATCGCCCCTAAAAAGGTAGCAATGAATTCAACGCCAAGAATGGAGCCTAACGGTCACAAAAATATGAAAGGAAAGCAGATAATCTGGAGATCTGTTACACTGCTCAGAAGGAAAACGATCCATCAAATCACGCCAGTCAAACCTACCAACTCAAAGAAGGCAGCCCAGCACCAGGCTAAGGATCGCGCCTTCCTGGCCAAGGAAGGTCACTCTTCCCACTGTCTATATAAACTCAGAGCTTCCACTCTGAAAGGGGAGAGGCTTTTCTGATACAATCTGAACCACGAACGCAAACAATACTCGAGCAAAAGTCTCTCTCTCAAGCGTTCACCTTCCAATCCCACTCAAGGCCTCCAGATTACAGAGTCTTCTCCCGTTCTCTGATAACCATCCTTAAAAGCTTCCATACTTTCGGGACACAGCTTCCGCTCGTTTTCCATGAACAGTGAGTCAGAATTCATACTCTTAGCGAGCCATGGGAACGTCTCTGCTTCTTTAGGCGAACACTCCCAAAAAACTCTCTCACACACACACACTCTCTCTCTCTTTTACTTACCATTTCACCTTCCAAAGTTCGAAGACTTGTTACTGACTTGAGTATAGGAGTATTTTCGGTAGGATAACCTACCGTTGACACCTAACCTCTAGTTTTCTGTAGTGGTGTGCAGAGTTTAGACTCAGTGAATGGAGCCGGATTCAACCAACTAGGCAAATCCGAATCTGTTTAAAGTCGGATCCAGGTACGCATCATTGGCACTGTATGTGGGAAGCGCTTACAAAAAGTCAACTATGTTTCCTAAAATTTGTCTCTGATCAACATTCCCGAACAAGATAGTGAACACAAAGGCACAAGTAAGCGAGCCAGCCTGAGACGTAGTCTCACCAAACCAGGACCACGCCATCGGCGCCATAGTCAATGGGGTAGCCGGTGAAATTTAGGCATCCTTTTTTCAAAACCTAGTGGAGCACATGTACAATACAAACAGAATGCTCCAGATACTCTGCGCTTGTCAAGAGTAAGCCTGTTTGGGCCGCGATAGCGGTGGCCCAGGGCCACGCATCCGCAGGCGAGGAGACCAAAGAAAGAATGTAACGTCCCCGGCGTATCCGCATGTGGATATTGTCCGCTTTGGCCTGGGAGAACTTCCGGCATCCCGGCCTCTACGAGGCAAGGCACAGGAGAACTTCATGGCGTCTCCGGCTCTGGCCCTCCTTGCTTTGTTCTTACGCGAGCCAACGGCCCCCAAAACGAGTCCCTTAGAGTGGCGCAGCGGCGGCACAGCGTGGCGAGATATTGTCCTCTTTGGCCTGAGAAATTTCACGGCATCCCAAGCCAAACACAGGCCTCAAGGTTTTCTCCGGGCGAGCCCCCCACGGGCTCCCAGAACGAGTCTACAAGAAAGAGGTATCCACGCTCTTATAAGGCACGCTTCGTTCGCCTCTTCATCCGATGTGGGACTCTACAGTCCACCCCCCTTGGAGATCTAGCGTCCTCGCTGGCACACCGGACCGGATCCCGGCTCTGATACCATTTGTAACGTCCCCGGCACATCCGTATGTGGATATTGTCCGCTTTGGCCTGGGAGAACTTCACGGTGTCCCCAGCCTACAAGCCGAGGCCTGGGAGAACTTCACGGTGTCTCCAGCCTACAGGCCTCACGGTTTTATTCCTGGCGAGCCAACGACCCCCAAAACGCGTCTACCAGAGTAGCGCAGCGGTGGCAAGTGGCGAGATATTATCTGTTTGGCCTGGGAAACTTCACGGCGTCCCAAGCCAAACACAGCCTCCGAGGTTTTCTCTGGCGAACCCCCACGGGCTCCCGGACCAAATCTGAGGAAGAGGTATCCACGCCCTTATAAGGCACGCTTCGTTCACCTCTTCATCCGATGTGGGACTCTAACAAAGAAAGTTCCGCCCAATGGACTAGAAGACTAACCAGCGCTCCCGCGCCAATATCCTCACACGCCCAAAGCCGTTTAAGGTGTGAGGAGCGAGAAGCCAGTACAACTTCAGATGAAAGTCCGGAACAAAGGAACCATAGATACTCCGGAGCGGAATGTAGGCCCCAGACTCAGCAGGGAGCCTCCCGAGCCACAAGATTAGCCAAAGGCAGCAGCCGCCCTACTGCTGGACAAGCCCAGGAAAGAACGAAGTTGAGAGCATACTTCAACTCCAAAAGATCTGCTAACTCCGTTCTAGCAGATTCGAGGCTGGAGAAGACATGGAACCGCGTCTTTAAAGACAACGGACGCACCGCCAACATCGACAGATCTCCCTTCACGGTAGATATCTTGAACCATCATATGTCGGCAATGTTCAAAATGCCAGCCCTTGACTCTTACGATGAGAGTGCGGATCCTGTTAACCATCTCGCCCACTTCTGCACCCATCTGGGTCTACAAGGGTTGGACGACGCAGCCATGTGTCTTTGCTTCCCTCTTACTCTAAAAGGGGATGCACGCATTTGGTTCCATCATCTCCACCCAGACTCGATCCGAAGGTTTAGGAGCTTGTGGATCTCTTCTTATCTCAATATGCCTGTCACGACCCGGGACCACAATATACGCAGGTCAACAATAAAATCAATAATAAGATTTTCATCAACAATAACCCATCCCGGATGTGACAATCAAACATATGCAGGACCCAATATAAATAAAACCCGCACAAGATCTCATCGGATATGAATCCGGACAAATAATACATGACCTGCTATCCATAATCGCAAGGAAGGTATCCAAATTTACAGTAACTCATCCACATAATACTATAACTTCATTATTTTGCATACAATGATCAAGGCCACCATCCGGCCATAAATAATAACCATAACATATCCTCGAGATCAGAAATATACCAAATGTAATATCTCCACTCGCCAAAAGGAATATCCGAGCCCGATCACGTCCGAGCTCCTACAAGCGTATCCATGCCACTAGTCTGAAGGGATAAAACATGAAAACGTGAAAGCCTAGAGTCTCGAAGCATCATCGTATAAAAACAGTCTCATAAATCGTGATGCGGGGATATCGCAGCAATCACGTAAAATAAAACACCATGTCCGTGAAATCCGCGAAAATCGAGGAGATGTCTCATACTAAATCGTCGTCGCATTAACTTCGTCCTCCGGACAAAATCATATAAATCACGATCCGGTAAAACCTCATGAGCGATATCATATCATATGATCCCGGAGTCACATATCGCCCAACCGTCGTACCACATCCAGCACATACCGTCGTCCGGATCTAAAACTCATAATGCAAAAATCAAGAGAAAACCGCCGAACTAAAACATAAATCAAAACACGTTCCGGTTTTATCACATCGTGACGTCGGAGACATTCCTATCGCCCGTCCATGGGCCAAACCACGACTCTCAAATCACAAGACACGCCAAATACGTGCGAAATACAAAGCATGCGAAATCGGAGAAACCAAAGATCAATGATACTAACGTGAGGAAGGGTTACCTCATCCGTGAACTACGGCTATATATCGCCATTTAATTAGGCCCGATAGGCAAGCCATCCATGTGATTTCTGTCTCCCAGATTACAGGGAACTTGCTTTCCTTTATGTTTTACCACCCGCGGCTTTGGGTGCAATGTTTTTAGTTATATATTGGGACGTCCAATATATTAGTTTCCGTCGATTCCTTACGATGGTTCTCAATTAAATACACGGTGGGGCGATACCTCATCTTCCTTACGGCGGAAGTAGCCAAACCTCATCTTCCTTACTACGCGGAAGTAGCCAAACTCATCTTCCTTACGGCGGAAGTAGCCAATGCCTTGGATCACGTAGTGATCCCACCCCTGGCAGCATGGTTAGTCTGGCGCGCCTTGTGCCTCCCATGATATACGGATCCAAACATACATATATATCGTCCGGTGTCCAAAACCCCTCCAAATCATAAATACAAATACAAAACCACCGCACAACCGATAAAACATACATGCATGTATATAATTGATAAATTGAGGTATTTAAAAATACATGCATGTTAATAAAATCTCCCACAGTCAAAAAATCATGAAAATTAAATCGAGGCCAAAGAATAGGGACCTGGAGGATACTGCTTTAACATCATACTGCAGATCCGGAAGAAATGATGTCCCAAGACTTTCAATCGAGCCTTTTCTCTCTCCTCTGCCGCGTCCTCTCTCTCTCCTCCGCGCGCCCTTCCTCTCTCCACCGTGTACGGCTGCTGCCGGCCGCTGCCGGCCGCTCCGCTGCCGCCGATCGACCACCTCGCCACCTCACGTGGCCGTCGCCGGCCTCCTCCGCCTCACCCAGCCACCGTCGACGCCGAAGCCGCTGCCGTTTCTCTCCTCGCTGCAACTTTTCGCCGTCGCCGTCCTCGTCCAACCCGCACCGCACCCACAATCGCCTCAGCCCACACCACCGTCGCCTGCGCCGCAGCTTCCGCTCACCACCGAGACCATCGATTTCGCCGCTACCACCTCGAACGGCCGCCGTTGACTCTCCCGACGCCGATCTCCTCACCCATCGCCGCCGCCTCAATCCACCACCGCCGCGGCCTCACCCACGACAATCACAACCTCCCCACAACCACCGCACGCCGCCGATTCCCCACTGATCTCCTCCGTCGCCGCCGCCGCCGCCGCTTCCTCCTCCCTTCTCTTCTTCACGCAGCAAACCCTAGCCGCCCCATTTTCCCCTCACTTTCTCTCTCCCCGACTCATTTCTCCATTCTTTTCTCTTTCTTTTTCCTTTTTTTTTTTTCCTTTTTCATTTTATTTTTCCTTTTCCTTTTACTTTTTCTTTCTACTTTTTTTATTATTATTATTATTATTATTACTTTTATTATATATATATATATATATATATATATATAACTTTCTTTTATTATTATTATTTTTTTAAATCCAACTCAAATCTCCTCAATATTACTGCACACTGCCCACACCCCGCACCTCTGATCATTTTCGAAAATTTTATAATATTTTAATTTATTTTCACCACGTCCGAAATACCCAAAAATTACAATTAATATTAAAATAATTCAATCGGGATCCGAAATATTACAATGCCTCCAGCCGAAGGGAAGAAAAATAGCCATAGCATCTGTGGCATATCAAACAGAAGCATGGAGAGAACCCACGGAGGTTTCTAGATCGCTTCGTGGCGAAGGCTGGTGGGTCCCCGACTCACGGAGGAAATAAAATTGGACAGTTTTATTTCGGCACTAGAACATGAAGTGTTCCCCAGGCACTGACATAAGAATCCATGAGACCTTTCGGGAAGTAAGTCTATCACCCCGGCGGTATCTTGGCGGGAGGAGGCCAACGAGCAAAATGTCCGACCGAGCTGTGCCTCACTCTTTCCCTTTGAAAGAAAAAGGAAGCACAACGGTGGTAATTACTCCCACCAAAAGCGCCACAGGATTGGGCCGCCAGAGCACAAGGACTACGGGCCTATCAGCCTGACATGCGCTCAAACGTCCTTATGCAGATTCGTGGGAAGAAATTTTTTAAGTGGCCAAAACCATTTAAGAAGGCGGAGGGAGAAAATTCAGCCAAGTACTGCGATTTTTATCGATCTCCCGGGCACTTCACAGAGGACTGCAAAACTCAAACAGAGGGAGACTATTACACAAAAATAGTCTTAAATTACCTAAAAAATCACATTCTTTTTAAAATGTATAATTTATCTAAATCATATTATTTATTTTTATTTTTAAAAATATGTAATCATGAGAACTATGAAGTTTGAAAAAATATCTGTAAAATATAAAAGGAAAAAAATATATTTTTTTAACCATGAAAATATTAAATTGGAAATAATATAAGACATACATCTTTTATTTTGCTTTTTAGAATTATTATTTTAAATTTCAAGTTTGATAATTTTTTTTCTAAAAGTAAAAATAACACCATAGATAGATTGCACATATTTTTAATAAGGCTATTATTTGATAAAAATAATATTAATCATTTATAATACACATGTATATATATATTGTCCTTTTCTATTCATCCCGAATTGAATTTCTCTTTATTATAGAATTTCACTTTAATCATATAAAATTTATTGGAGTTGATTAGCACGCCTAAGACATTTAAAATAAAAAATATTTCAATTAAAACAATAAAATAGTTCCTTACGATGTTAAAATATTTATAAAAGTATGACGTTACGATTGAATATTTTTACATTAATATTAAAATCCTGATATATTTCTTTATTAAGAGTTCTTAAAATATAATAAAATTTTCAATGCCCTTCTCAAATTTAACAAAAGAAAGATATTCACCCAATCTCTTATTATTTGCTCTTTTATTATCTTAACTTTAAAAATCACATCACTAGATATAAAAGGAATTTATAATATATATTTCTAAAATTTCTCACACTATCATATAATATATTAAATATAGAAAGTATATTTATATAATATATAAAAAAAGCATCTATATAAGTAAAGGAACATGCAAATTGTCCTATTATTCTTTCACCTTTTCTTGGAATAGCATCGCTATCCTATCAAAATGATAACTAATTTCAGTTTAACAGTAGCCAAACATATTTTATTGGAAAAGTTAGGCAAAGGTCTCAATGCCATATGTTCTCCATTCTCTATAAATGCCATCCTCAACTCATTGGCCGTCGGTGCTGAAGGTGCAACTTTGAAGCAACTGCTTGGTGTACTTGAATACAGAAGCATCAATGACATAACCAAGATCGTGAGTTTACAGTCTATGAGCTCCAATGGCGGCGGACCAACCGTCTATTTTACCAACGGAATTTGGATTAGTAAGCTCTTTCCTCTCAAGCCTTCCTATCGAGATTTCATCAAAACTGTTGAAAATACCAAAGTAGAGGAGGTTGATTTCCAAAACGAGGTAAATTTCTAAGTGTTCTTTTTAAAATTAATGATGACTATGATAAAAAATTACAAATTATAATTTCTCTTTTTTTGGAAAGAAAAAGCTGCTAAAAAGTCATATAAGCGATTTGATTATCTCCTTCATAATGGTTGGAATTGCATTTCGTAGAGAGAGAGAAAGAGAGAGAAGGAAGTTTAGGAGATTGAAAGTCAAGGATTTTGCTGCGAGGGCATGATGTCCTCGGCAAAAGAGGAGAGGTTTGATATAATTTTTTTATTTCTTTTAAAGAATGATTATAAATTATTAAATAAGTATAACTTCTTAAGAAAAAAGAATTGATAGAAAAAAATATGATAAGAATCAAATTTTTTAAGTGTAGTTCTACTATATACCTGGATCATATCTTTCTCATTTTCTTATGAAAGTATTGATTGTCTAATCAAATCAAATAACGAAACATGACAACTACCAATAAATTATTCGTTCTCTTTTTTAAATTATTGATATTTACATAATTAAATAATTCACTCGTAAATCACTCTACTATTTATTAATTTGGTACATGCTTATTGACACTTTTGCAGGCAGTGGAAGACAGAATTAACTTGTGGGCTGAGAAAGCAACTAAAGGATTGATTAAAAATCTTTTTCCAAGTGGCACTACTCCAAAAGATACGATTTCAATCATATCCAATGCATTATACTTCAAAGGAGATTGGAAAATTCCTTTCGATATATCGAGAACACGAGAGGAAGATTTTCAACTTCTTAGTGGACAAATTGCTCGAGCTTCTTTTATGAATCAATGGGACAAGTACTATCATTTTGGATCCTTTGAAGGTTATAAGGTTCTTAAAATGTGCTACAAAAACAGCATAGGTACAAATAGTCTTGCTACTGCTACCAACAGTCAACAAGAGAGATGCTTTTCCATGTACGTGTTTCTTCCCGATGAAAAAGATGGGCTACCGAATCTCATAGAAAACATCAAGTTTCAAAACTTGTTTAATGAACAAATGAAGTTTGATACGGTTAGAATCTTTCTGCTTTCTATTCCGAAATTTAAGTTCTCCTCTGAGTGCGAACTTTCTGATATAATGAAAAAGTTGGGGCTGACGTTACCATTTGAGCATAATAACGAGTTTACAGGAATGATTTACGGTTCCAATTTTGAAGTTACAAGTATGTTTCAAAATTCGTACATTGAAACTAATGAAGAAGGGATCGAAGCTGCGGCAGCCTTTGGTGATATGGTGTGCAGTGCATCGCCTTACAATCCACCTCTAGTTAAGTTTGTCGCTGACCATCCTTTCATGTTCATCATTAGAGAAGAATTCGCTGGTTGTATATTGTTCATGGGTACGATCATTAATCCTCCACCAGCAATTGATTAAAATTTCAACGTTTCTTGTTCCAGTATATTAGATTTTTAGTTATTATATTATCCATGGCATGCCTTGTTAACTTTTGAATAAAATATTTATGGATCAATACTAATTACTCTCTCTCTTTCTGTTACATTCTAATTTTATGATGTAAATAATTTTTCTTCCAGTAATTTCTGACAATATTATAGCTATTTTAGCTTTATTATTATGATGGTTAATTATCTTAAAAATTTTAAGTAAATAAAAAAAATTATACTATCATAGTGTTTAGTTTTATCATTCAAATATCTAATTTTGATTATGTAATTGATTTTAACATTTTGTAAAGAATTCTTAGTTGCTTCATTGATATATACTTGGTAGCTGCATGTGTGAAAAAAATAATGACTTAGAAAATATTCTAAAATTTAAAAATTTGGGATAGTTATGCAAATTTTATTGTTATAGGAAATTGTACAAACTAAAAAAAAATTAAGAGTAAATCTGATAATCAAAATTAAGAATAATATTTTGAAAAAGTTTGGGATAATTTGTTTTTTCCACTCAAATTAAGTGGTGGTAATGAAAATTGTGATATAATAGAAAATTGTATTAAAAAAATTAAAACAATAGGATTTATTATAAAGTAAGAATTAAGAGTAAATCTAAAAATTAATATCGTGAATAATATTTTAAAAATATTGAAGATTATTTTAGTATTTTCCATACAAAAAAAGTGCTTTCAATCTTTATGATATTTTTTACTATATAATATAAAAAATATCTATATATAACATCAGTGTAAAATCTTACCATAACAAATGTATATCTTTTAAAATAACTACATTTTAAAAAATTATAATAATATAAAATTATTTCATAATATAATTATAACTTAGCTTCACCAAATTAATAATAATAAACTAGCGTATGTGACTATATTCTTTAAGTTTTGTAACATTTCACACGAAGAAGTCCAAAAAATTTAGTAATTATTTCTTTGTTGATTGCCGGTGGAATTTATGAAAATTTTTCAGATAAAATTTTATGTGATTATAATAACTTATATAGATTATTAAAATTTTTACGTTATTTTATAACACTATAATATGAAAACTAATATAAACAATATTTATAAATTTATGTCTAAAATACTTTACTCCAAAAACTTAAAATAAATTTCTATTCATTTATCATGATCTTTTTTTTTCTTTCTAAGAGTCATAAAAATTTTATAAAAGAATAAAGTTGGGTTTTACTCTGGAGAAGAAGTTATTTTAGCCTTATGTTAACAAGAAGGAAGTTGAAACTTCTTACATATAAAAAAAAAAAATTAACCCTTATATTTTATAAGAAACTGTATCCTTTTATTTCCAAAATATAGTAGATAATTCTGATGCGTACCTAGATCCAAATTTCGAACGGATTCGGATTCGTCTGAGTGGTTGAATCGGTTTCGTTCCCTGAGCGCGAATCCTGTACACCACTAAAAAGTACAGGAAGTCAGCGTGTCGGCGGAAAGTTATCCCACCAAAAACACTCCGACGCTTAAGTCAGTAAATAGCCTTCGATGACGAGAAGGTAACAGAAAATTGAGAAGGGAGAGCAAAGGTGAGAGTGTGTGGATATCCAATTGAAAGAGAGGCGAAAGCCGTTGTCTTGAATCTAGACGGTGGGTGGCAGTGAACGGCCGTCAGAGGCGCGTTGTTACCTTAGGAGTTTTCTGGAAGTCCCTTTAGAGAGATGAAGGTGAAAGAGTATTTGGGGAGCTTGATTCAGAAAGTAATCGTCCGTCTTTGCTAGAGTAATTGAAAGCTTATGCAATTGAGAGTATCACTGAAGGCGTGCCTTGAACGATGATTCAAGGGCTTATTTTATGATTTGAGGGGGTGATCTTCCTTCTTTGGAAGGAGCGATCCTCTCTGTGAACCTTGGCTGGCTTACTTTCTGGAGCAGATGCCAGTTGCCAAATAGAGCGTGATAGTTTCCTCCTGAGGTGGCCAACAGCTTTCCAAACAGGTTATCTTTCTTCTGTGTATATTACCGTTGGAGAACCCTAATAGGCATGGAATTAGAAAAATCGGGCGCCTTCCTTATGGGAAAGGCGCCAATTTTGTCAATGTCCATTTTGGGTGTCAGTTGGGATCATGAAAGTTGCCTGGAAAGCCGTTGCGGGCCCCCTGTTGGTTCGTGGGCCCAAACGGACCAAGTCCACTATTGTAGAAAGGCTTCTTAGGGCCCAACGTGTAAAACGCAGATGGTCAATGTTTGAGTTGACCATCTGCGTGCATGTTGGTCGCCTTCGTGGAGGATCTTTGGGAGGCCGTTGTTAGCCACTTTGATGGTTTGTAGGCTTGAATGGATCGAGGCCCATTCGCAGAGAAAAGCCTCTTTGGGCCCACGCGAACGCGGATGATGGTCAACGTTTGAGTTGGCCATGCGCAAGCGAGTTGGCCGCCGACCGTGTCAACGCCAACGTTGGCCGGCCACGGGCTTTTGAGCTTCTGGGCCCGTTCTCCAACTGGGCCGTTAGAGTGTTGACCGTCCTTCTTAGGCTTTCATTGACTTTTTGGGGTCAGCCCATTTTTGATATACCCATCACTAGCCCCTCATGCGGGTGGCCAGAATTCTAACCTCTGGTATGTTCATGATGAGATGCCCCTTATTGCTTCTTGGGTGTTTGAGGATCCCATAGACCTTCATGAGAGGTGTGGAAGAGGGTTTGGTCAAAATTATTGACCGTCTTGGTCAATTCCAGAATTGTTGATCGTCCTGATCAATTTCAGAATTGTTGACCGTCCTGGTCAATTCCGAAATTGTTGACCGTCCTAGTCAATCCCGGATAACCAGAATTGTTGACCATCCTGGTCAATTCCGGGGAACCAGAATTGTTGACCGTCCTGGTCAATTCCGGAGAACCAGAATTGTTGACCGTCCCGGCCAATTCTGGAAGAGTCTTGCTGACGGACGCGTGGCCATTAGCCGATTTTTCTGGCAAAAAACGACACGTGTCTCCCTTTGGTTGGGCGGATATCCTGGTCATTAATGCGTCAGAGATCCGCTTTTTACAGAGCCAAGTAGGGAGGCGACACGTGGCAGGTCAGACGGCCCCTTAATGAGGGATTTTGGCGCTTAAGTTTGCTTTCCAAACTTTAAAATTGTTCACGCCATTAGTCATCCATCTTCTTCTTTCCCGTTCTTCAGTGACGTGTTTTAGAAAACCTAACTTTTGGTGTAACCACGGCTTCCGTTGCTGATTTTGCATCCGTCTTGAGAGAAAGTGACGTCAAAGCATTATGCGTTGAGTTCAATATACCGAAGGAGGTTGCTTGGAGAGTTTCGGGCAAGGACGACAGGGCTTATGCCCCACCGGAGGGGCACATCACTGTCTACGAGGCTCACCTGAGGAGTGGCCTTTGCCTTCCGCTGCCGGACGACCTAGAGTCTATCCTGAAGGCCTCTCGAGTCCCCATCTCTCAACTTCATGCCAACGTCGTGAGGTATCTCTGTACCCTTTGTATTTTCTGTTGAAAGTGTGGCAAGAGGCTGAGGATGTCGGGGGTTAGGGTTTTGTTTAAGATAAGCCAAAGGGGGGAGTGGACGTTGCTCGCTCCCCGCCCAGGCCTAAAAATAAATAAGGTCGTTCACGATTCTCTAAGAATTGGAAGAAACTGGTTCTTCTTCGTGAAGGTGGCAGAGGACTGGCCCCTTGCGAAGGACTGGGGCCAGGTTCCGGAGGCGTACTTTGGTACACTGTCTGCGGCGGAGCATGCTGCTTACGCATGGCTAACTAAGGCAATCCATGCCAATCCCAACAAGTTCAAGAGGGATTTCTTGGTTTCCCGGGCGGAAACCAAGAAGGTGAACTGGGGACCGCCTTCTCCGGTTCACAAACCAATGCCACCGGTGAGGATGATGAACCCTGAAGACTCTAAGGGTGTAATCATCCGAATGAAACACACGGACGAAGGTTTTGTCGGCCCATTGCCTCGGAAGGTGTTGGACACGCCTTCATCGTCTTCATCGAGTGTTGATTATATGGCTGCCGGGATTTGCTGTGGGTCCGACAGTACTGCGGGCATGGAGAAGACTTTTAAGGACTGACCGGTGGAGGCAGGAGGAGTCATCCTGGCCCAACCCGCGACAAGGGTGGTTCCTGGTGCTGCCTGGATGGAATCTGCAGATGAGCTAGCTTGTGATCTGGCGGAGGGCTCGTGGAGTTTTGATGTGGAGCCGACAGCGGAGCCCGATTCCTCAGCAGCAGCTCCAGAGGCTGTAAAATGGGAGCCGGCTGCAGCTATTCCAGAGGCTGCAAGAGAGGAGTCCGCCGCTGCCGTAGGTGATGCTGACGAGTTCTTGGACTGAATTCTGGAGGAGGCAGCGGCGAGCTTGGCTCGAGAGGATGCTCCTGATCCACCGCCATCTGGTCCACGCCCAAAGTCCAGACCCAATAGGCCTTCGAGGAAGATTTATGAGGTATAATTCCTGTGACGGCCTTCCTGCATTCCTTTCTTTCCTGTGTTTATTACTGACATTTTGGTTTTTTGCCCGATGTAGTCGAGGAGGCTGGTCTCCGCATTTTCTCATGAGGTGGAGCAACGCGATCACATAATTGCCGATAGGGATGCGGAGATTGCCTGGCTTGACACCGAACTGGCCAATTCAGCAGGGGAGCATCGCGAGGAGATGGCAGCCCTCGAGGCTGTTCTGGCAGGAATGGAGGCAGAGAGTGCCAGCTTGAGAGCTGAGGTTGCCCGTTTGAAGGAGGAGAACGATCAAATTAAAGCAAGCAATAAATGCCTTGCCAATCGAGCCGCAGCCTCAGAGAATGAACTGACCCTCCGGATCCACCCTCATGAGGTCGAGGGTATGTTGCACGCGCGGTTATTGGAGGGGATCAATGTTGGACGACGTGTTACGTGGTTGATTGATCCCAATTTTTCAGTTGAATTCATCAACCAGTTCAACAGATTGGCACAACATAAGGACGACCTAGTGGGAGAGCCCCAGGATAGCCAAAGGGGGCTACCGCCTTCATAGCCTTTTGTATTTCCTCCGGCTTGTAATTTTGCGGGTTCGCATTTGTGTAAATTGTAGCATACTTAAAGCAATAAAATGGAAATTATTTTTAATCCGGTGTCCATTGTTTTTATTGCCTTGTGTTTGTATGTGTGCTGTCTCTGGCGGCTAACTTCGTCGGCCGGCAACCTTTACTGGGTTACCTAAGGAGTTAAGTCCTTAGGCTTGACAGGTGGTCGTACTGACCATCCTGGCGGCGCTGTCCAAGTGATGACTTGCGCAGCCAACGTTGGAGAAGTAACGCTTCTCGTCGCTGAATGATTACGCTAACTCCTTACAGAGGAAGTCGTTGCGCGAGGTGGCCAACCGGGTTAGTTGGCCGCCTAAGGAGTGAAGTCCTTAGGAATGGGTGATTGCGTGAACCAGCCCTGGTGGCGCCGTACAAGTGATGACTTGGGCGGCCCACATTGGAGAAGAGCGCTTCTCCCTTCGACCGTAGCTGACTGATCATGGTACCCCCTCATAAAGGAGGTTGTCGCATGTGCTGTATAAGCCCCCTAAGGTTTTCGATCGCACATGGGCCACCTGGGTGACCAGGGTTTAGACCGCTCATGGGCCACTTGGATGACCAAGGTTTAGACTGCTCATGGGCCACCTAGATGACAAGGGTTTAGACCGCTTATGGGCCACTTGGATAACCAAGGTTTAGACCGCTGATGGGCCACTTGGATGAACAAGGTTTAGACCGCTCATGGGCCACCTGGATGACCACGGTTTAGACCACTCATGGACCACCTGGATGACCAGGGTTTAGACCGCTTATGGGCCACCTGAATGACCAGGGTTTAACAAGAGGGTGAAGATCCTTTCGACTTAGGAGCAGTCTAGGTCGGATAACCTGCAAGGAAAACAATGCACATACATAGAGGGGATGCTAAGTAAATACTTATTTTTACAAATTGAAACAAGCATGCGAGTCCACATAAAGATGCGAATGCATACCTGGGTCCGCGTCACTAGAAGTAGCGCCAGAGGTGGGTTGCATTCCAAGTTCGTGGAACCAGTTTTTCGTCCTGGCCTCGAAGTTTGTATGCTCCATTTTACAGGATGACGGAGACAAGAAAAGGTCCCTCCCAGTTTGGAGAGAGCTTGTTGCGGCCGGCCAGCTTGCCCGTGGCTTTGATGCCTCGTAGGACCAGGTCTCCCACATCGAATTGTTGCGCCTTAACCTTTTTGTTGTAGTATCGGATGACTCAATATTGGTAGGCCGCTGTCCGTATTCTGGCAGCGTCGCAGGCTTCCTCTAACAAGTCTAAGTGCTCCCTAATTTTTTGGGAGTTTTCCAATGGGTCGAAAGATTCCACTCTCAGACTTGGAAGCCCGATTTTGACCGAAATTACCGCCTCAGTCACGTAACAGAGACTGAAGGGTGTCTCACGCATTGATTCCTTCCGGGTTATTCGATAAGACCAGAGAATGGAAGGGAGCTCGTCAGCCCAGGAGCCCCTGGCGTCCTCCAGCTTAGTCTTTAACCCGTGGAGTAGCGTACGGTTCGTGACCTCCACCTGTCCGTTGGCTTGGGGGTATGCCACCGAAGTGTAGACCAACTTGATGCCAAAGCTGGTGTAATACTTGGTGAAGTATTTTTCTGAGAATTGGGTCCCGTTGTTTATCACAATGACCTCGGGAATACCAAATCTGCAGACGATGCTCTGGTGGAGGAATTCCGGGGTGTTGTGTTCTGTTATCTTGGCGAGTGGGATAGCCTCGACCCACTTGGTGAAGTAGTCGATACCCACGATGATGAATTTTCTTTGCCCCGTGGCAATGGGAAACGGGCCGAGAAGATCGAGCCCTCATTGCACGAACGGCCAAGGCGCCTGAAGGGTCTTTAGGTCCGCTGTTGGCTGGCAGTGAAGGTTGCTGTGAAGCTGGCAGCTTTCACACCTCTTCACGAATTCCAGCGCGTCCTTTTTCATCAAGGGCTAATAATAGCCCTGGCGCATGACCTTGAAGGCCAAATTCTTTCCGCCAATGTGCGACCCATAGATCCCGAGGTGAACTTCGCCTAAGGCGTAGTCTGCCTCCTCGGGAGTTAGACAGCGGAGGTATGGGGTTGATTAACCACGGCGATACAGCCGTCCATCAACCACAGTGTACCAGCTGGTTGTCTTTTTGACCCGTTTGGCCTTCTCCACATCCTCTAGGAGCGATCCGTCCGCCAAGTAGTTAAGGAAAGGCGTCATCCGATTTTCTGTTTCAGAAATCTGCATGGCCTCTCGCTTCTCGACTCTGGGAGTGTTTAGGATCTCCCGCATGTTCCTCGAATATTGCTCTGGGTTCTCGGCTGCAGCGGCTTTGGCCAGCTGGTCTGCCTTCCAGTTTTCAGTTCGAGGAATGTGAACCAGGGTTAGCTGGTCGAAACCCTCGATGGCCTCCCTTGCTTTTGCCAAGTAATTGGCCAAAAGAGGGTTATTTGCCTCGAAGCCCCCGTTAACCTGGTTAACGATGAGCTCAGAGTCGCTGTAAACCGCCAGTCTTCTGGCGGAGCACTCTATGGCCAATCTTAGGCCGGCTAGCAGAGCTTCGTACCCGGTAACGTTATTGGTTGCCGGGAAATTGAGCCTGAGTGAGTATTTCACCTCAAACCCGTCGGGAGTTACGAGGATAACTCCAGCTCCACTGCCCGTGTCCGTAGATGATCCATCTATGTTGAGTATCCATTTAGGGACTACGACAAGCAGTTCTGCATTTTCTTTGGGCTATTCCTCGAGGACTGGGGTTGTTGTCTCGATAATGAAGTCAACGAGCGCCTGCGCCTTCACGGCAGGCCTAGGCTGGAATTCGATATCGAACTCGCCCGACTCGATAGCCCATTTGACTAACCGTTTAAAAATATCAGGTTTCTGGAGTATGGTTTTTAGGGGTTGGTCCGTGAAGACCACTATCCGTTGGGCCTGGAAGTATGGCCTTAGTTTTTACGCAGAGAATATTAATGCCAAGGCCATTTTTATCTGCGCGTGAGTATCAGGTTTCTGGGCCGGTCAACGTTTTGCTATTGTAGTAGACCAACCACTGAGCGTCTGAATCCTGACGTATAAGGACGGAACTGAGCGACGTTTCTGACACCTATAGTAGAGGTATAACTCTTCTCAGCCCTTAGGTGATATAAACAACGGCAGGCTGGCCAGATACTGTTTCAATTCTTCGAAAGCAGTCTGGCAGTCCGCTGTCCATTGGAATCCGTTGAACTTTGTTCCTCGAAGGGCCTTGAAGACACACTTGGCTGCCAGCCGTCTAGTTAGCCGCTGAACGTCCTTTACGTTTCATGGCGACAGCATGTCGGTGAGCCCCTTTATCTTTTCTGGGTTCGCCTCGATGCCTCGTTGGGAGACGATAAAACCCAGGAATTTGTCGGAAGCCACTCTGAAGACACACTTGGCTGGGTTCAGCTTCATGTGGTGCTTATGGAGCACCTCGAACGACTCTTCCAAGTTACGGATGTGGTTGCCGGTGACCTTACTCTTAACGAGCATATCGTCGATGTAGACCTCCATGTTGCGACCAATTTGCTTTTCAAATATTTTATTGACCAATCGCTGGTAGGTCGCTCCAACGTTCTTAAGTCCGAAAGGCATCACGTTGTAGCAGTAAGTACCTTGATCGGTCATGAATGAAGTGTGCTCTTCGTCTTCCGGACTCATTCGGATCTGGTTGTAACCCGAGTAGGTATCCATGAAGTTGAGCAGCTCATGTCCGGCCGTTGAGTCAACCATTAGGTCGATCCTGGGTATAGGAAAGCTGTCTTTTGGACAGGCCTTATTGACGTCGGTGAAATCGATACACTCCACCATTTCCCGTTGCTTTTCTTTACCAGAACGACATTAGAGAGCCAATCCGGATATTGGACTTCCCTAATGAAGCCTGCGTCCAGCAACTTCTTCACTTCCTCTCGGATGGCGATCAGCTTTTTAACGGAGTGGTTCTTCCGCTTTTGCCTGATGGATTTCCGGCTGGAGTCAAGCCTCAGCCTATGGACCATCATTTTTGCCGGGATTCCAGGCATATTTGCAGGAGTCCAAGCAAAAAGGTCTGCATTTCTTTGCAGGAACGTGATCAGCTCATTGCGCAGTAGCCCAGTGAGTCAGCCGCCGATCTGTACACACTTATCCGGCTCCTCCGGGTCCAGTGAAATTAGATCCGTGGCTTCGCCGGGCTGCGCTTGCTGAAGGGTTGTCTTGTCCCGATGGTCGAGTTCCCTAACTGTTCTAGCGCTGCTGTTCGGGGCAATCTGGGACATGTAACAGGTCCGCCCAATAACCTGGTCGCCCAGAACCTCGCTGACACCGTAGGGTATCAAAAATTTCATTTTAAGGTGCGAAATTAAGGTGACTGCTCTGAATGCTATTAAGCAGGGCCTGCCCAATATGGCGTTGTATACTAAGGGTAGATCGACCACCAAGAAGGTGAGTACCTGACTTGCTATTTTTGGATGTGTGCCCAAGGTGACCTCCAACTGGATGGTTCATTGTACGGGCACGGGCTGGTTATCGAGGCCGTATAGTGGGCCTTCGGCAGATTTTACTTGGTTCTTTTTTAAGCCAAATCTGAAGAAAACATCCAAGTAAAGCAAATCGTGAAAACTACCATTATCAATAAACACTTGCTTCAGTTAGTAGTCTACACTATCATCCGAAACGAGTGCGGATAGAACGAGGGGATCAGCATGGGGGGACGCTACATGTGCTAAGTCATCATCACTAAAGCTGATGGTGTTGCCTGTCGTGCACTGTTTCTTCCTCCCAGTCTGCTACTCCTCGTTGCCAGACGGGTTTTTAGCAGGTCGGGTGGTGACCATGCTGACCACCCCTGCTGTAACCCGATTTCGGGGAGGAGTTTGCTCCTGCCCCTCTCCGTCATCCTCTCCAGTACCCGGGACGTATTTGCTGATGTGTCCCCTGCGAACCAGCTCCCCAATTTCTCTCTATAGAGTCTTGTAGTCCTCCGTTGCATGTCCAGCAGAGCTATGAAAGTCGCAGTACTTGGACTGGTTTTCGAGTCCTTTTTCAGTGGTATTGGCCACTATAAGAATTTTTCGCCGTGTATCTACATGAGGACATTGGCGCGGGTGTCTGTCAGAGGAGTGAAACTAGTGGGCCCGTAGTCTCTGCGTTCCGGGGGCCCAGACCGGCATTGTTTTTGGTGGGAGTGTTCTCCGCCGCTAAACTTTCTCTTCCCTTCTCCATGGAAGGCTTGAGGCTGATCCACCCGCTCGGGGTGTTTTGCCTCGTTTGCCTCTTCCACAGCGGCGTAAGCCCGTGTGATGGACTCTGCCTCCCGGAAGGTCTGGGGATTCTTAAGGGCTAGATGCTTGAAGAAGTCCCCGTAGGTAAGTGCCGAGATGAAACTGCCCAGTTTCATCTCTTCTGTGATCCTGGGGATCCGTCTGGCTTCTGCCACGAAATGGTACAGGAATCACCACGCATTCTCTCCAGGTTTTTGCTTAATGTGGGAGAGATGCCACGGTTTCTTCTCTTCCCGTCGGCTCGATACGTACTGAGCCAGGAAGAGATCCGTGAGGTCACGGAAATTGCCGACAGTGCCTGAAGGAAAATGATGGAACTAGATTTGGGTATCTCCCTTTAGGGTGAGTGGAAAGTAGCGGCACATTGCAGAGTCATCCAGCCCTTGTAGACTCAGATGGGTGCAGAAGTGATCCAGGTAGTCGACCGGATCACTGCTCCCATCGTATGAGTCAAGGGATGGCATCTTGAATTTCGAGGGGATTGGATAGCTCAGGATTTTCACAGTGAAAGGAGATCGGTCCAAATCAATGGCGTGCTCCTCGTTTTGGAACACGCGGTTCCAGATTTTATCCACTTGCAGATCTGCGCGAGTGGAGTTTGCTGATCTTTTAGAGTTGAGGAAAACCCTCAACTTTGTCTTCTCTCCGAAGGGTCCAGCATCCGGATGGCTGCTACCTCCAGCAGATCGGCCAGTCCTGGAGGCTTGCTCGTGGACTGCGTTGTTGTCTTCTGCCCGAGAGTATCGGAAATTTCTTCGTTCTGGGATTTCTCTAGGGGACGTGCTCCCAGAGCGTTCTTCTGGCCTATTTTGGCCAAGAACGCGGGATGACTCTGAAGCCGAATTGTTTCCGGCTTTTTGGGGCCTTTTGGCCGGCATCTTTTTCCTCTGGCCACCTCTTTTGGTGGCCGGTGCAAGGATGGCTGCTGGAGGAGCCACCTGCATTCTCTGCTCGTTCTGAGAGCAGAGTACCTGGAGCAGACGCATGTTGGCCTGTATCTGCTCCATCAGTTGTTAGAAATAGGACGGTGGTACTCTGCCCGTAGCCCCGTTGACCACGGCACCAGCAGCGTGGTCCTGATCGGGATTGGCAGCATCTCTAGCGGGGTCGCTAGCTTGGGCTCTCGTGTTCACCATTACAGAATCAGAAGGTGAAGAGAGCATTGTGGAGATTTGTGGTTGGCTTTTGTAAGCGCTTTCCACAGACGGCGCCAATGATGCGTACCTAGATCCGAATTTTAAACGAATTCGGATTCATCTCGGTGGTTGAACCGGTTCCGTTCCCTGAGCGCGAATCCTGCACACCACTAAAAAGCACAGGAGGTCAGCGTGTTGGCGAAAAGTTATCCCACCGAAAATATTCCGACGCTCAAGTCAGTAAATAGCCTTCGATGATAAAAAGGTAACAGAAAATTGGGAAGGGAAAGCAAAGGTGAGAGTGTGTGGATATCCAGATGAAAGAGAGGCGAAAGCCGTCGTCTTGAATCTGGACGGTGGGTGGCAGTGAACGGCCGTCAGAGGCGCGTTATTGCGTTAGGAGTTTTTTGGAAGTCCCCTTAGAGAGATGAATGTGAAAGAGTATTTGGGGAGCTCGATTTAGAAAGTAATCGTCCGTCTTTGCTAGAGTAATTGAAAGCTTATGCAATTGAGAGTATCACTGAAGGCGTGCCTTGAACGATGATTCAAGGGCTTATTTTATGATTTAAGGGGGTGATCTTCCTTCTTTGAAAGGAGCGATCCCCTCTGTAAACCTTGGTTGGCTTGCCTTCTGGAGCAGATGCCAGTTGCCAAGTTGAGCATGATAGTTTTCTTCTGAGGTAGCCAACAGCTTTCCAAACCGGTCACATTCCTTCTGTGTATATTACTGTTAGAGAAGCCTAGTTGGCAAGGAATTGGAAAAATCGGGCGCCTTCTCTATGGGAAACACGCCAATTTTGTCAATGTCTATTTTGGGTGTCAGTTGGGATCGTGGAAGTTGCCTGTAAAGCCATTGCGGGCCCCCTGTTGGTTCATGGGCCCAAACAGACCAGGCCCACTACTGTAGAAAGGCTTCTTAGGGCCAACATGCAAAATGCAGACGGTCAACGTTTGAGTTGACCGTCTGTGTGCGTGTTAGTCGCCCTCGTGGAAGATACTTGGAGAGCCGTTGTTAGCCGCCTGATGGGCTGTGGGTATGAATGGACTAGGCCCATTACTGTAGAAAAGCCTCTTTGGGCCCAACGCACAGAACGCGGATGGTCAACGTTTGAGTTGACCGTCTGCAAGCGAGTTGGCCGTCCGGACGGTCAACGCCAACGTTGACCGTCCTGGGCTTTTCAGTTTCTGCGCACGTTCTCCAATTGGGCAGTTAGAGTGTTGACCGCCCTTCTTGGGTTTCTATTGACTTTTTTGGGCCACCGCATTTTTAATATACCCTTCAAATTCTATCTTTTTTATTGTAAAAGGAAGATTGGTTCGTTAACTTTGAAAATAACTTTCTTTTTATCAAAGATTTTGTTGATTAAAAATAATTTTCTAATAAAATATGAAAATTATATAGGATCATAACCGTTAATTATTTAATAAATAAATTATTAAATATGTGATATATGAAATGAGATAATTTTTATAGATTAATATTAGGTAATAATATTATATAATGTTAAATTTGATGTGAAAATAATTTATAGATTTAGGGTTTAGGCAAGCAAACCTTAAACATTTTCTTTTTTTCACTCAAACGGATAAATTGTAATTGTAAAAAATAAAATTACAACCATATTGATTAATCAATTTTAGAATATTGTTATATGTAATTTCACTAAAATTACAAAGATAACATATAAAAATATAAAATTTACAGATACCAACATATTATATTGTTTGTAAGCCAAGTAAAAAACAAATAAAGAAATTAAATTTTTTAAAAAATCGTGTTTAGGGGAGGTAGCGGTTCTCACGAGACAGATTTTGTTTTTTAATTGTAATATTTTAATTTGATATATGACTTGCTCTATTCATTTTAAGTTTTGCAATATTTTACATGAAAGATGGCCAAAATAAGTGTTGATTAACTATTTCTGTTTTGATCACTAGTGAAATTTATGAAAATTATTAGAATTGTCACATTATTTTATAATTGTTTAATATAAAAACTAACATCATAAATATTAAATTAGAGATAATGTTAAATATATATCTTTTACTTTTTTTAAAAAAAAATTATTTTAAATTTCAAGTTTGATAATTGTTTTTCTAAAAATAAAAATTATGCTATAGATAGATTGCAGGTATGTTTTGTAAGGCTATTATTTTATAAAAAATAATATTTTGGTCCAACATTACTCTGAATATTCCAATGTAATTGCCATATATATAATTTCTCAAATTAGAGAATCGAAGCTAGAGGGCCACCAAGTAGAACACCTGTCAAAAGCTAAGGATACCGGCAGTCTTTTGGTGTGAACACCGGTTAAATGATCTCCTAAATTAGGCAAAAATCACAGCCGTTTATAATATATATATATATATATATATTTTTTTTTCTTTTCTATTCATCCCCAATTTGATTTCTATTCGTCGTAAAATTTTACTTTAATCATCTAAAATTTCTTTGAATTAATTAGCATGTCTAAAACATTAAAAATTAAAAATATTTTGATTAAAATGATAAAATAGATATTTATGATATTAAAAAATTTATAAAACTGTGATGTTAATATTAAATTTCTTTAAATTAATATTAAAATTATGATATCTTTGTTTGCTAAGAGTTCTAAAAATATAAAAATATAATGATATTTTTATTATAGCAATAATTAAAGTGATGGTCAGGACGATAAGTAAAGTGTCAACTGTGTAGACTCTGATCGATATATTTTAGGTTTCTTTAATAAAAAAAATACTAATACTTTCAGTTTTTAGTGTAAATATGATATTATTTATGTGTTAAAATTATTAGTTCCACTGTAATCCCAAATGCTTCATTCAAAATAAGAATGAATCTATTTCAAATACTTCGAAATGAAAGTTATAAGGTTCTTAAAATGTGTTACAAAAATAGTACAAGTATAAATAGTCTTGCTATTGCCATTAACGGTCAACAAGAAATGCTTTTCCATTTGGGTGTTTCTTCCCGATGAAAAAGATGGGCTACTGAATCTCATAAAAAACATCGAGCTTCAAAGCTTGCATCATGAACAAATGAAACCTGATTGCATTAGAATCTCTCCGCTTTCAATTCTAAAATTTAAGCTCTCCTCCGTGTGTGTACTCTCTTCTATGATGAAAGATATGGGCTTGACATTACCTTTTGAATATAACAACGAGCTTACGGATATGGTTAACAATTTCAATTTTATGGTCACAAGTATGCTACAAAAATATACATTAAGATCAACGAAGAACGGATCGAAGCTGTATCTACCTTTGATATGCTGAGTGGCGCATCGCATTATAAACCACCGCTAGTTGAGTTTGTTAGTGACCATCCTTTCATGTTTCTCATTAGAAAGGAGTCCACTGGCTCTATATTGTTCATGGGTACAGTCGTTAATCCTCTACTACCAACTGACTAGATTTTTATTGTTTCTTATTTCACTGGATTATAATTATGATTATTATATTATTCATTATATTTTATTTTTACTTTGAAATAATACAATTAGAGATCAATATAAATTTACACGTTGACATATGTGGGTATGAAGTATGAAAATTTTTTTCATCAAGTCATGTTAAATTAGCTGTTTGTAACGTATAGATAGAATAATAAATATTATGTCATATTTGTTATCATCATCTGAGGATAACAAATTCAAACAACTACTGTGAATCTTCTCATCTTTTATGTTATGTATAATGTCCTCTAATAATATTGAAGTATAAAATTTTTATTTTAAATTTATCAATCAAATATTTAATTTATATTGAATAATTATTTTAACATTTGAAAAAAAAATATAAAAGGAAAATAATTTGGCAGGTAGCACAACTAGGGTTCCTAATAAAATAGAAAAAAAAAATAAATGTGTAGGTGAAACTTTGATTTTATATTTTAACAAATTTGTTATTATATTTTAACAATTGTACTTAAATACGTACTATATTTTTATTTATCTCAATTAAAACAATCAATCGACTAATGATATAAATTTAAAATTTAATTATAAAAGTGACGAAAATATCATACATAATATTCTGTGATTCAATATATTAATAGAATATAAACAAATTCAAATAAATAAATAAGTTTAAAGCCAGAATTTAACAATTTAAAAATTTCACATCAATCAACCTTCACTTCAATACTAGAGTTTTGACCTTTGTATATAAAAAATTGAAATTAAAATCACATCAATCTTATTACAAATTCTTCATCAATATCAAACAATACCCACTCAATTGGGGGTCATTGTCCCTCAAATTTATAATACTCCAAATTGTATTTTTTGAATATTGTCCCTTCATAATACTTTAAAGTTAGAACGAGAAAATTAAACTCTCATAAATTTAGTCATGAACCAAGCATCTCCCACATTTTAATTGAGCGAAATAGATTGCCGCTCTCTAATTAATCAGGTCCAACTCCTTTAGCTAATAAGGAGCCACACTACAAGAAATTTTATTTTTAATAATAAAAAATTAGTAAAAAAAATTAATTAGTCACTATTAATTATATATATATATACTTTAGTGATTAATTTAAACATATATCACTAATTATTAAATATGTATTTTAATATTTAAACTTTTAAAAAAACATAATAATAATAAGCTGTTGGGTCGAATATAAGGGCCCATAAAACACTACTAAAGAAAAGCCCAAGTAAAGAAGCTCGAGAAATATGCCACGAGCCAAGAGAAATTGAACAATGCAGAGGCCCCAAAACACGGGCAAGTTACCCGAAGGTCAAAGCCACAACAGAAGACCGAAGGCCCTAGAAGCCCGAGAACCCCCAGAGGTTCCACCAAGTCTCAAATTGGTCCGAGAAGTCAAGAAGCGTCCGAGTACCATCCATTAAGGACCAAAGATCCTCCGAAAGATATTTGACGTCCGAGAGCAGCCTTCTTCAACGAGTCTGCGAACCCACAAAGGGACAAGACATGCCACACAAGGACGAGGACCAACTCATACATGGCCGAGCACGCAAGCTAGGCAACTTCGCTATTACCAAGAAACACGCGCCATCATGAAGAAACCAAACGGCTCCTGACACGCCAGATCGGCGGGATTGGCGTCCACGACCTGCTGTATCCTCGGGAGCGAGACGCCCATTCAATGGGCTGGTGACAGTGTCCTCGACGCACCCAGCCGCGCCCGGCAGGCGGGTGCGCACGCCCGACGGACACCTGCGCAGGGTAGGCGGGCGGCCTCCTTAACCATTCACCTAGGTTGCTACGTGTCCTCTCCCCAACAACACAATTTTTCTATAAATACCCAAAGAAGATCTATTCCAAGGGATCCTTCTTAAGGCGCCACAAAAGGCAAAGAGGAAAAGAAAGACAAAAGGCTCTTGCCTCGGGGCTTTTGAGCCCGCTTCTTCCCAGAAGAGCTAAGGGGAAGAAGGAAAATCCAGGAGCTCCACACGAGAGAGCCTTTCAAAGGAGAGAAAAAGAGGAAAGAAAAAGGGAAGATATTCCCACCACTTGTACTTTATAAGACTTATGCCCATAGTGAAGCACTTCAAAGGCCTAGAGTCTCATGGTTTTCCTTCCTCATTTAAGAAGAAGTTTTTCATGCAAAAGATCTGGTCTCAATCTCTCCTTCTCTACATCCATCACCCTCAAACACGCATGTTGCTTTGGACCCCCCGGATCCAAGACACAACATTGGCGCCGTCTGTGGAAACGCGTGACAAAAAGCTCTACGCTTCCTACCCCCAAAGAATAACCAGCGCTCCCAAAATGGCGAGCAGACAAGATAGCACGTCCACCCGGGAGGTGGAACACTTCAATAGGTGCCTCCCGTCAGGCGCCAGGATGAGCACCCGGGTCGTGGCAGGAAGCGGTTGAGCCGTTCAAAAGGCAAAACCATAATGAGCACAAAAGATGCCTGACCATCTATTGGGGGGTTTCTAGTGCCAATCTCGGAAAACCCAGCACCAAACAAAACTGTCGAAAGGCCACAACCGACGAAAGAGCAATGAGAGGGATCAAAACGGCCCTGGAGGCTCCTCGATGCGACATGCCTACGTGTACAAAAGGATCTCATGATATCCTCGTGTTCCTTCGACAACATCAAGGCAACTCCCAAAGTCAAAGGCAAAAAACTCGGCTCCGACCGAACAGCCCCAGAGGTCGTATAACTTTAAAAACTCGGCTCCGATCGAGCGGCCCCAGAGATCGTATAACTTCAAAAACTCGGCTCCGACCGAGCGGCCCCGAGCGGCCCCAGAGGTCGTATAACTTCAAAAACTCGGCTCCGACCGAGCGGCCCCAAAGGTCGTATAACTTCAAAAACTCGGCTCCGACCGAGCGGCGCCAGAGGTCGTATAACTTTAAAAACTCGGTTCCGACCGAGAGGCCCCAGAGGTTGTATAACTCTAAAAATTTGGCTATGACCGAGCGGTCCCAGAGGTCGAACTCCAAACACTCGATCCCATCCGCGCGACCCCAGAGGTCGAATTCTGGCAACTGTATCCAACGCCAAAGAGCCCGAAAGGTTCGAAGACCTGAGAATCCAAAGAGGGTCATGCGCTTAAAGCTAAAAACAATGCGCCTATCAACGCGTCGCTCCAACATTTATTGCCCTGCAGAAACTCAAACGACGGCGCTGGAAAAGTCTCGGACTCAGAGGAAGTTCGAGGATAATTGCCCTCCAAGCCTAGCGCCACGTTTACTCCGAGGACAGGTATACACTCGGATCCCCGCTGCGAAAGACCTAAGCCAGGACGCGGACGATCACAGTTTTGCCTCTTCAGGAACGTCCTTTTCAAGCCACACGCGCGCACGGACAACCATAGCAAGAAGAGATTAACATCCCAACAAGAGCAACGACTTCATGCCAAACGGTCGAGGGTTTCGAACCCTTTGGCATGGGGGGCTATGTTGGGTCTCAATATAAGGGCCCATAAAACACAGCCCAAAGGAAAGACCCAAGTGAAGAAGCCCAGAAATATGCCCACGAGCCAAGAGAGCTGTCACGAACCCGAACCAAGCAGGTAAATTTAAAGGACTAATTATAATTTCTAAAATCTAAAACCCCAATTAAATTTTAAAAGCCAATAATACCAAGTCCCAAAATTCGGGTGTGACAAACCAAATATACTTAACAAAATTAAAATCCTCACAGGACCTCATCGAACAACCGTCCGAACAAAATAAATACGACCTGCTTACAATCATCGTAAGGGAGATAATAATCCGACCCAAATATCATAATCAAACATAACAAAATATTCAACTATTCCCAACATATAGCAATAATATCATATCCGGCCAATTCCATAATCCAAATACATCAAATATCAATGCAAACCATAATAAACAGAAACTCACCAAACTGGACGAATATCTGACCGATCATGTCTGAACTCCTATACTGCATCCAAACCTTCTACTCTGAAGGGATAAAACAGAAAAATGAGCCTAATGCCCAGCAAGTATCATATTTAGTCAAAAGAAGTCCAATAAATCAGATGAGAAGCCAATGGATAAAAATCCAATCAAATTTCAAAATAAATCCAAATCGCCGATAAAAGAAATCCAACAAAATCCAAGATCCAAATTCCAAAATTTAATGGTAGTCTCGTACTCAAATCAAATATCCAAATCCAAACAAATGTCCAAATTTTCAAAATAGTCCTCGTCAAAGGACGTATATATATATATAAATATATATATAACCAAAAGCAGTGATCCGAACCAATTCGGAATCGATGTCGATCCGAGTCCAAATCCGAGTCCAAGTCCAAATCCAAATCCAAGTCCAATGCCCGATCGACTTGTGATTCGGGGCGAGAATCCGATAATAGGATGATCCAAGCGTGCGCAGATCTGAAAACGGACCGCGGCAGATGTTCCAAAGGTTCGGATCAAAACATATAATCAAAATCGTTATGCAGAGACATACCAAGCCCAATTATAGGCAAAAATCGGCGAATCTTAAATCCAAGTCCAAAATTCATATCCAAATCAAAATCCAATACCAATTTATGCAAAAATACAAATTATGCACCGAATTTGGGTTCTCATTATTTAAAAACTAGTTTGAGGAAGGGTTACACATAATCCCGGTAACATTAGGCCAAAATCCATGTACTATGTACCCATAGATAAGGTTGCTCACTATGTTTTGCCACCCGCGGCTTTGGGTGCATTCCTCAAGTTTGTCAGATATATTAGGACGTCCGAATATATTCTAAGGTCAAATCAAATCATCCAAATGGGAAGGGTCACTACTCAAAGCCTTTCTGTGCGGCGGAAAGGGATTTCCAAATAACAGATAATCTCCCCGTCGGGAGCTGGCCAGAATCCAAATAATCCAAATCCAAACGTAGTGACCACAACCCGGCACGTGCATGTGACTGCACGGCCAATGCAAATTTCGTGTACATTTTTATATAAATACATTAATATAAAAATATACGATTATCTAATAAATTCTTCGGACTTTGAAAAATTCTTAAATTCTCCAAAATCATAAAACCAATCCAATAATTCCAAAAACATCCAATTAACTACACATGCATGTCCGAATAAATAAATCGTGCAAATAAAATACATGCATGTTACTAAAAATCCAAATAGTGTCCAAAATATAAGCGAAATTAAATCGACCAAAGAGGGGGTTCACGAGATACTTGCAGACCTCATACTTTGCGGATCTGAAGAAAGGATGTCCCAAAGTGCTCCAATCGAGCCTTTCTCTCTCCATCGCCGTCGGCGGCCTCCGCTGGCCGCCACCACTGCTGCTCCATTTGCCGCCGCTCTCGCTGCCCGGCCGCTCGTGCCACCACCGGCCTCACTGCACCACCCGGCCGGCCGGCGCCGTTACCACGGCCGCCACTACTCGCACGATTTCGTCTTTGCTCCACCACCGCGCAACCCTCACGTGGCCGTCGCCCGGCCTCACCCATCGCCGCCCCAACAATCGCGGCCACACCCACGGCCACCATCGACCGCCGTCGACCGTCCGCACGCCACCATGGCCACGGTCACTGCGCTGCCGCCGATTCTTCCTTCTCCTCCTCCTGCCGGCCGCGCCCGATCTCACTCTCTCGCGGCCTTCAGTGCAAGCCGTCACCACCACGGTCGCCGCCAACCACCACCGGCCTTTGGGCCGTCCTGCCGCACGCCGCCGTCGCCGGCAGCCTCCTCCTCTCTTCTTCCTCCTCCCGCCGCGAACCGAAACCCTAAACCCATCTCTCTCGATTTCTCTCTCCCGATTTCCTTCTCCCTTTTTCTCTTTTTTTTTTTCTTTATTTCTTTCCATCCTTATCTCCTTCTTTTTTATTTTCTTTTCCAATATATATATAATAATATTATTATTATATATATATTCCATTTTAATTTTCTTTTTAATCCAAAATCCAAAACGATATTTTGGGCAACACCGGCGCACCCCGGGCGCCAACCCAACCGATCCAAATATCCTCCAAAAATTTTTCAATATTTAATAAATTTTATCACGTCCAATTTGCCCAAAATTATAATTAATATTAAATTAATCTGAACAAAGATCCGGGATATTACATTCTCACCTCCTTACAAAAATTTCGGCCTCGAAATTTACGAATCTGAATCTTAACCTCAAATATCATATAATGAGGATATTTTTTCAATGTCATATTCGCTCTTCTCAAATCACTTCCTCGATTGAGTGATTCATCCAAAATCTGATCCTCAATAGTAGATCATTTCTATTCCAAAATCCAAAATGAAACTTTAGCAAAAACACAAATTCTCGTCGATCGATGACGATTCCGATCCAAGCACATTCGAATGATCATTCATATATTTCTCATACAAATCACATATGGCATATTATGACCATACATCAAATTAAGAGATAAGGTCAACATGCAGACCGTCTCTCCGACATACCGAACACTTGCAAAATTCCGACGAGTCTTACCTTCAAATTGCCCGACAACCTCCAACTCAAAATTCTTCTCTTCAAGGTGCTTCCATAAACATCTGAGTAGCCACATCGAACTTCAAATCAGACTACAAATCCAATCTCCTACTTAAAGCATCAAATCATATCTTGTGACAAAAAGCCAAAAGTCTACACGCCTCCGCTGCGCTACTCTGATTAATTATCCATCTCCAAACAAAATCAGAAGCTTTAGAATCAGAATATTTTATAATCTTCTCATCTCGACAACATGCCAACAACGAATCTCAGGAACGACATCCTGATCGTCAAGAAAAGAGCTGACTCCATCAACTCATCCATCATCGTCCAATTTACTACCACGATCTTCTAGTCATCCAAGGTAGGCCTGAAACACAAATCTCGAGGCATCTTCTTCTGCTCGACTGCATCTTTAGGCACGGATATACCTTGCCACATGATCAACTTGCCATCAAATTTCTCTCCACTCCGCAAGGTGGAGAATCTTCGACGTTCCCATCGAACTTAGACAAATCCAAACTCAATCACAATTACAGATGACCACATTTGCTCTTTAGCTCCTATTCAATCAGCTTCTAAGCTTTCATCCAATTAACTGAGACTCTAATGAGAGAATTCCCAATAGCGTGCTTCCTCTAGAACGTGTAATGGAGAAAACACTTGTACATAAGGCCCGAGATTGCCTGCTCAATCACTTCAACTTTAATGCCGTTCATCCAAAAAGGGTTTCATTCTGATCTTCTCAAAAGCTTCTCCCACAGATAAAAATTTCATTTAGAATCCAATCCTAACAGCAAAGAGAAAATTCTTCTGGACAAGTCTTCCCCTTGGTATCTTCAACATAGCACTTCACACAAAATCCTCCAAACGGTGTCACATTCTGGACTTTCAGACAACTCGTCCAAAAAAACATCACCATTGATCTTCATAAGAACATATCCCATAAATAGAAGCTTAGTTCGAAATCCAATCCTGACAACAAAGAGAGAAAATTCATTTGGCCCAATCCTCATGCCAGCATTCTTGCCACGGCACCTTCATGCAAAATCCTCTAGATTGCGCCACATCCCCAAACTTTTCGTGGATAAAGCACACAACCATACAAAAATCCAAACATATCTAAATATTTCTCAGAAGCATCACTGAGCACTACCAATTCTTCTGATCCATCAGGAATCGACAAAACTGACACCGATGACAATCTATTCTTCAATTACCGAAAACTTTTTTTTTCATCAGCATCAGTTTATTTGAATACTGATCTCTTCTATTCCAAGGGTGCCACAACATTGAAATCTTTGAGAAACTTTTCACAAATCTCCCATCACAATCAACTAAATCCAAGAAACTCTAAACTCCCGCGACCTTAAACGATCTTTTCAAATTCGCAACATCTCCCATCTTCTTCAGATTATCAAATGTCATCCTAAGAAGCATTATGACCCAAGATGACTCTTCTCCAACCATAATTTACACTCCTCAAAATTCTTTAAACAAATTATAATATTATTAACAAAGTCATCATAACTATTCCAAATACGATCAAAATCAAATCAATAATATCCATAAAAGATGCCAAAACATTTGACAACCCAAAAGCACAATCAAAACTTCACAACGGCCATACAGTGACCTGAAAGCTGTCCTATACACATACTCTGATTAAATCCTCAATTAATGATACCTCAAACACAATTCGATCTTAGAGAAAACCCAAATCTCTTCAAATGATTTCAACAAATCCTCGATCTTTGAGAGCTGAAACATATCCAATTCCCAAATAATCAGAACATAGATCTATCAATCCAATTTTATTTGCCAAAGAACATTAAAGCATTCTACGCCATGACACTTGGCTGAACAAAACCCTTCTCAAAACAAATTCTGTAATTGCTGTCCCAATTTCTTCAACTCAGATAAGGCTACCCCATATGAAGCCTTCGAAATAGCTTTAAATCCATGCACAACATCGATAACAAATTTGATCTCTCGATCTAGGAGCAAACAGTTGAATCCTATGAAAAACATATTCAAACTTGCAGATAATCAAAATACTTCAATGATCACGGAATGACTCCCAAATGTGACCATATATACCAAATGAACTCAACATCGATCTCTCAACAGATAACTCGCTTACAACGCCACAAAATAACCTTTAAGCCTTCGTACTAATTCTTCTTTGAAAATCAGCAGACTCATATCCGGAATGCAAAATGGGACGGACTTGCCAAAATAGTCTTCCACGACTGAGGATCCATCTCTAACTTCATAGGCTATAATTGCAAATGTTTCGCCTAGAGCCATCCATCTTCTATCAGGACATCTGGAAACCGAATGCCAAAAATTTGAATGATCCTTGACAAATAGCCTATCTGGCCGCAATTTGAAGCAGACTTCATTTCTGACGAAGCAACCTCGTCTCGCGAACTTCGTCTCGCGAACTTCTTCTCGCTAAACCTGCAGGCTGATCTTGCAAACTCAAACTTCAGGATGAAGACTTTACTTCACTTGAATTTCTTTTAGCTTATCATCTGAATGTTGAACAAATCCACCATTCGAGTCTTGACTCCAATGCTCTGATTTCTTCTGGAAATGCTTCTCTTGAAGCTGCTCCAACTTGATCAACAGGATATGATCCAACTCTTCGTCAGAAGTGCGACTGAATGACACCAGCTACTTCCAGATTGAATCTTGAAGTCCTCATCTACTATCAGGCTTCAACAAATCTTTCAGATTCTTCAACCACTTCCTTAGCATTGCTTTAAGAGATCAAACCACGAACTCGTCCTTTGATTCTTCAAGCGATGAAAGATCTGCATGGACGACTATTCACTCGATCACAGCGACGAGTGGGAATGGACAATCTTCAGTCTTTCTCTTGCTCCAATAATGACTTCAGACTTCTACACGATCAGCATCATCGCTGCCACCAAGATTAGACTTGCACTTCATCGTCACATCTACTAGTAAGGATAAACGAGTTGATTTGACTTGAACTTCTTCATCTTTATCTGCGGCATCCAATCTTGAAGAATCTTCATTCATCTCCACTTTCACCGCTAATCTCTTTGCCAATCAAAAATCTCCTTCTACTCCGCGAGATTTCGAGCTAACTAACTTTATCACCTACCCTCTGCCAATCAAAATCTCCATCTACTCCGCGAGATTTTGAACCAACTCCAATTTCAGACCACTATTCTTCCAAAAGTACAAATTCCAACAAAATCTCTACATATATGTAGAAACCAAACAAATTTCTAATTCAACAATTATATCAAATCATACATTACGTCGCTTGTGCGACTCATCATCATCAGATGATTATCATTCCAATCCAAACTCAAACTCCTACAATTCGACCTTCTGATTCAAATCCAAATCTTCACAACTCAAATTTTCTATTATCAACCAAAGATAATACTTATTTATATCCAAATATTCGGCCAATTATTTATCCAAAACAATCCAAAATATCTCTCCTTATAACTTTTCTCTGATACCACTTCTGTCACGAACCCGAACCAAGCAGGTCAATTTAAAGGACTAATTATAATTTCTAAAATCTAAAATCCCAATTAAATTTTAAAAGCCAATAATACCAAGTCTCAAAATTCGGGTGTGACAAACAAAATATACTTAACAAAATTAAAATCCTCACAGGACCTCATCGAACAACCGTTCGAACAAATTAAATACGACCTGCTTACAATCATCGTAAGGGAGATAATAATCCGACCCAAATATCATAATCAAACATAACAAAATATTCAACTATTCCCAACATATAGCAATAATCTCATATCCGGCCAATTCCATAATCCAAATACATCAAATATCAATGCAAATCATAATAAACAGAAACTCACCAAATTGGACGAATATCTAACCGATCATGTCTGAACTCCTGTACTGCATCCAAACCTTCTACTCTGAAGGGACAAAACAGAAAAATGAGCCTAATGCCCAACAAGTATCATATTTAGTCAAAAGAAGTCCAATAAATCAGATGAGAAGCCAATGGATAAAAATCCAATCAAATTTCAAAATAAATCCAAATCGCCGATAAAAGAAATCCAACCAAAATCCAAGATCCAAATTCCAAAATTCAATGGTAGTCTCGTACTCAAATCAAATATCCAAGTCCAAACAAATGTCCAAATTTTCAAAATAGTCCTCGTCGGGACGTATATATATATATAAATATATATATAACCAAAATAGAGGTGATGCGAACCAATTCCAGAATCGATGTCGATCCGAGTCTAAATCCGAGTCCAAGTCCAAATCCAAATCCAAGTCCAATGCCCGATCAGCTTGTGATCTGGGGCAGAATCCGATAGCCGGATGATCCAATAGCGTGCGCAGATACCGAAGCAGCACCGCGACAGATGTTCCAAAGGTTCGGATCAAAACATATAATCAAAATCGTTGTACGAGACATACCAAGCCCAATTATAGGCAAAAATCGGCGAATCTTAAATCCAAGTCCAAAATTCATATCCAAATCAAAATCCAATACCAATTTATGCAAAAATACAAATTATGCACCGAATTTGGGTTCTTATTATTTAAAGACTAGCTTGAGGAAGGGTAACACATAATCCCGGTAACCTTAGGCCAAAATCCATGTACTATGTACCCATAGATAAGGTTGCTCACTATGTTTTGCCACCCGCGGCTTTGGGTGCATTCCTCAAGTTTGTCAGATATATTAGGACGTCCGAATATATTCTAAGGTCAAATCAAATCATCCAAATGGGAAGGGTCACTACTCAAAGCCTTTCCTGCCAGCGGAAAGGGATTTCCAAATAACAGATAATCTCCCCGTCGGGAGTAGGCCAGAATCCAAATAATCCAAATCCAAACGTAGTGACCACAACCCGGCACGTGCATGTGACTGCACGGCCAATGCAAATTTCGTGTACATTTTTATATAAATATATTAATATAAAAATATACGGTGTCAAATAAATTCTTCGGACTTTCAGAAAATTCTTAAATTCTCCAAAATCATAAAACCCAATCCAATAATTCCAAAAACATCCAATTAACTACACATGCATGTCCAGAATAAATAAATCAGGCAAATAAAATACATGCATGTTAGTAAAAATCCAAACAGTGTCCAAAATATAGCAGAAATTAAATCTGACCAAAGAGGGGGTTTACAGATACTTGCCTGGATCTCATACTTTGCAGATCTGAAGAAAGGATGTCCCGAAGTGCTCCAATCGAGCCTTTCTCTCTCCACCGCCGTGCGGGGGCTCCCGCTGCCGCCACTGCCGGCTCTCGCTGCCGCCGCTCCGCTACCCCGGCCGCTCGTCGCCACCACCGCCTCACCGGCACCACCCGGCCAAAGACCGGCGCCGTTACACGACCGCCACTACTCGCACGATTTCGTGCCGCTCACCACCACCGCAACCCTCACGTGGCCGTCGCCGGCCTCACCCATCGCCGCCGCAACAATCGCGGCCACACCCACGGCCACCATCGACCGCCGTCGACCGTCCGCGCGCCACCATGGCCACCGGTCACCTGCACTGCCGCCGATTCTTCCTTCTCCTCCTCCTGCGGCTTCGCCGCCGATCTCACTTTCTCGCAGCTTCATCTGCAAGCCGTCACCACCACGGTCACCGCCGACCACCACCGGCACTGGGCCGCCCTCGCCGCACGCCGCCATCGCCGGCAGCCTCCTCCTCTCTTCTTCCTCCTCCGCTGCGAACCGAAACCCTAAACCCATCTCTCTCCCGATTTGTCTCTCCCCGATTTCCTTCTCCCTTTTTCTCTTTTTTTTTTTTCTTTATTTCTTTCCATCCTTATCTCCTTCTTTTTTATTTTCTTTTCCAATATATATATAATAATAATATTAATATATATATATATATAATATTTATATATATTATATATATATTCCATTTTAATTTTCTTTTTAATCCAAAACGATATTTGGACAACACCGGCGCACCCCGGGCGCCAACCCAACCGATCCAAATATCCTCCAAAGATTTTTCAATATTTAATAAATTTTATCACGTCCAATTTGCCCAAAATTATAATTAATATTAAATTAATCTGAACAAAGATCCGGGATATTACAAGAGCTGAACGGCCTAAGAGGCCCCAAAACACAAGCAAGTTACCCGAAGGTCAAAGCCACGATAGAAGACCGAAAGGCCCTAGAAGCCCGAGAACCCCAGAGGTTCCACCAATTCTCAAACTAGTCCGAGAAGTCAAGAAGCGTCCAAGTACCATCCATTAAGGACTAAAGATCCTCCGAAAGATATTTGACATCCGAGAGCAGCCTTCTTCAACGAGTCTGCGAACCCAACAAAGGATAAGACATGCCACACAAGGACGAGGACCAACTCATACTTGGCCAAGCGCGCCAGCTAGGCAACTTCGCCATTACCAAGAAGCACGCGCCATCACGAAGAAACCAAACGGGGTCCTAACACGCCGTATCAGCAGGACTAGCGTCCCTGGCACGCCGTATCCTCAGAGCAGACGCCCATTCAATGGCTGGTGACAGGTGTCCCTGACGCACCGCGCCAGCCGGGCAGGTAGCAGGCACGCCTGACGGGACACCTTGTAGGGTAGGCGGGCGGCCTCCTTAACCATTCACCGGTTGCCACGTGTCCTCTCCCAAACGACACAATTTTTCTTTAAATACCCAGCAAGGATCTATTCCAAGGGATCCTTCTTCTGGCGCCACAAAAGGCAAAGAGGAAAAGAAAGACAAAAGGCTCTTGCCTCGGGGCTTTTGAGCCCGCTTCTTCCCAGAAGAGCTAAGGGGAAGAAGGAAAATCCAGGAGCTCCACACGAGAGAACCCTTCAAAGGAGAGCAAAAGAGGGAAGAAAAAGGGAAGATATTCCCACCACTTGTACTTTGTAAGACTCATGCCCATAGTGAAGCAGTTCAAAGGCCCAGAATCTCGTGGTTTTTCTTCCTCATTTAAGAGGAAGTTTTCCACTCAAAAGATCCGGTCTCAAGCTCTCCTTCTCTACATCCATCACCCTCAAACACACGTGTTGCTTTGGACCCCCCGGATTTGAGACGCAACAATAACAATAATAATAAAAATAATATAACTCACATCCCTCCTCTCTCTTTCTCACAATCCTCGTTTTTCAAGGTCAACTCTCATACCATTCCCCAGATGACCCACATGTTGGTTGTAAATTTTTCAAAAAAAAAAAAAAAAATAATGAACCAACAATAATAGCCTATGCTTTCCGTGTAACCGTCTACCCACTTTCCTCCTCTTGGTAACCACCGAGACAGTTTGATAGAAATTGTCCATAAATAATGATTATAATTGTTTTTTGTCCTTAAATCAGATTCTCTGTTAATACACTATCGATAAAGAGTATTGAGGTTTGAAAGATTAAAAATCAGTGGGTAATTTTGCAGAAATTAATGCAGCATTCGGTGGATTCGATGTCGGAAGGTTAGTAACGATCATTAATTTTAATTCCGCGTTCGATCTTAATTGTGAAATTTTTGAATATGTAAGATCGATTTATGTCTAAATTTGGTATCAGAGAGGTTGAAAATCTCGGCCTTGAAATTGTTATGCATATTTTCCACTTTTCTAAATTTTTAAAAATTATAAAGTTTCAATTTTTGAGAAAATTTGGTAAAAAATAATGTCAAAAATCATTAGAAAATTTAATTTCTAACATTTTTATATATTTTACAGTAATTTTGGTGTAAAAATGGTATAATTTTAATTGGGTCAAAAATCAAGTAAAAACGGGTCTAGGCTAACCTCGAGAGGTTGAAGACTATTTAAAACGACGTCGTTTGCTACAGTAATAATAAATAAATAAATAATATTTAATCCGAGGCCCTTTTTTCTGTCGTCGGCATACTCCGTGCGTGTGGCCCAGACGTTTCGGCCCATTCCATAAAAATCGCGCACAAATACAGGTATTAGAACTCGAACCCGAGACTTCTTGCACGGGGACGGCAGCAGCGCCCGCTGCGCTACAGTCGCATTTTATTAATTCATCATTTGCACAATATATGCTCCTATATGCTAGCATGAGGATTCGAATCCACAACACTCGGCACATAGGCAGGAGGAGCCAGTGCCACTGTGCTGCCGCGCGTGAAATTTAACAAAAGGGTTTTTATTCGTTTTATTTAATATTTGCGTATTATTATTTTATAACACACGTACATATGTATATGCATATATATAATTATATTTATTATTATATATATCATTATCGTATAATGTTTAAAATATAATTATATATATATATATATATATGTGTGTAATATCTAATAATTAATATAATATAATTAATTAAAAATTAATCACAGCGTTCTTAATTAATAAAATTATATATTATGATCACATATAGTATAAGGACATCAATTGTGACTAACTATTTTTAATATAATAAAACTTATTCCAATGAAAGTTTTATTATATTAAATTGATCAATTCTGATAAAATATCAAATTATTTTTTCTTAATTTACCCACAGGAATTAATAATTAGAATATAATTTAATAATTTTATCATAAAATTTAGATATAAATATACTTGAACTAAAAATTTAGCCCTCATATAATTTTTATATTGATTGATTTATGATATATACTTTACATTGGTAAAACATATTTTACATTTATTTGTTAGCATAATATATTATTTTTAAGCATGTAATTTTATTTTTACACAACTGTATAATCTGTTAATCTTGTCGATATTAGATGTAAAATTTTTGAATTAAAAGGTGATAACTATAAAGTTTGGAAGGAGAGAATTCTTCTTCCTTTAGGGTGGATGGATATTGATTATATTACAAGAAAAAATGAACCACCTCCTCTTACTGAAACCAACACTCCAATTGATATTACTCCTTATGAACGATAGGAACAATCTAATTACCTTAATCTGATATTCTTAAAGACTAAGATTTTTGTTAGTATTTGTAGTTCTGTTGATTAGTATAATAATATGTGGGATTTACTGAATGCAATTGATAAATAATTTGAGACTTCAGTATAATAATGTTGCTCTTACTGAACCCTTTGCAATTAATGCTGCTTTATTTTGAAATAAGTATGCTCCTTCCATCTCTCAAATTTCACTAATGACGTGAATCAGTAATACATGCGGGCATTTATGAGGAAATCAATTATGAAAGTGGAATGGAGAAATAGAGCTCCGCTCTTTGTTTCGGCATCTAGTAGTTTCATTAAGTGTACAAAGTAGAGCTAACTTTTGGGACTCAAACGTGTAAATGGAGAGTTAGGGAGTCTTCGAGTGTGAATAGATAAATAAATAAATAATATTGAGTGTTCAGTGTGCAGTACATATATATGTATTTTTGTACACTAGGAGTGTTCATATACACAATGTTTAAATTTATATAGGCTATGTACGTGCGTGCGTGTATGCATGCGTCCGCGTGCACAAGCGTGTGAGTGTATATATATATATATATATATACACATACACGCACATGTGTGAGTGAGTTTGGCAGGTGTGATGTGCTTTAGTATAGTTCATATAATATATGTGATGTCCCATATTTTCTGTCAAAAATTCGGCAGAGCTCTCTCTATAATATGGACGTCGGCCAAATACAAAAAAATTTGTAAACATCTTGTACAACACAACATACAATTCCACAAGCATGTCATTGGATCCAAAAGCCACAAAATTACACGTGGCGCCAACACCATAACTCTAGTACGATATTGGTTCATAGTAAATGCTACTAGGTACCCAACTATCCATAACAAAAATATGCAAAAATATAAACATTTACTGATGCAATGAAAACTATACTACAGTTATATCATCCTCATTATGTGTATACATCTATAAACAAAATCCATTAAAAATACAACATAATCCGTCATAAAGCTAAAGGCTACAAAACTAAGTCCATGATATCATTTGTTATCGTCTTCAATGCCTAGCTGACTTAAATCTTCTACCCTACCTCAGCGGGTACAACTTATACTCATCTAGATAGAGAAAAAAATAGTAAGAGTGAGCTAAAACTCAACAAGGTACAAAAATAAATATCTAAGAACATGCAATTCATATTCAAAACATGATGATATATATAAATATGAATATGTGCAAGAAGAAGTAATAATGACTAATTTTCAAAACATGCACGAAAAGTTAAACTTTCATAAAGCCATTCAATTCCTTTATTTCATTTTTGATTTATTATCTAGTCAAATTATACCAAGACAGACCAAAATATACTATCTGATGAACATCTTAAGTCTAAGTTCTTAATTTCTTATTTTCTTGAAAAATTTCTACTCTTAACCCCAAAATTTCTATAGTTCTCACTCTAGGAGAACGATTCATAGGTGAAACCCATAGCAAAAACCCATAGCTGAAGCTTGTAGGCGAAGCCGTGGCCGGCTGACACAGCCGTGGCGGCCTGTGGGCCGGCTCGTGGCGGCCCCGTGGCCGGGCCTGTGGCCGAAGCCCATAGCTAAAACTCGTGGTAGAAACCCATAGCCGAAACTCATAGTTTAATTGCAGAATATTCCCTTTTCTTATCCTTAATCATGAATTATATATTTTCAGGTTCTCAAAACTTAGGCCTTCATAAAATTTCTATCACATGTATAACATAAATTTAAAGCTTCCGATCACAATTCCTTCATAAACAATTCAATCTTACTTTTCGAAACATATATAATTTAACATATTTAATGTACATGCGATCAAATACGTCCGACAATATTTCAGAATACATAAAATTAACATATATAATATATATGCATGAAAACAAAAGAGGAGAGTAAGGGTGCACTTGCCTTAACCTTATACCCCACGTATCGGAAAAAAAGTTGGTTCAAAATACCCGAATGGCACGTTTCTCTCTCCTGCCGCGTCTTTCTCTCTCTACCAGATTACTTTCTCTTTCCTCTGCGTTGCCTCCGGCGTCGCTCAGCTTTGCGCACGCGGCCTCTGGTCACCGTCGACCACTCGCGTACCGCCACTGCCACCAACACCTCTCGGCTGCAGCTCACTAGCACCGACACCGCCTCTGCCACTTCTCAGGCCACCATCGTTCCCTGGGAGACCTTCTCTCTCCTCGGCGCCATTCTCTCTCTCTGCACAGCCCTAGCCGAACGCTGTCTTTGACCACCAGCACACGGCCTCCTCCGTGCACCACCGCTGTTGATGACCCATCCACACAGCGCCGCTCTCGTCGCACGTCGCCGTCGTTTCTCTCTCCACGCAACCCAACATCGTGCCCGTTGCCTCTCTCCCATTTCTCCCGATTCACCCGATTCCTCCCAAAATCGGTACATCCAATCCCAAAATTAGCATTTATAAAGAGAATGGAAGGATTTGTTTACCACGATTTCATCCGATTCCTTCGGCAACGGTGGCGACCGTGGCAGCTCCACTTTCGGCCCGCTCGATCTCCTCCTTCCTTTCACACCATTGCACAAATGGGTGGGCAAATCATGGAGAGGCCTTGCTGGGCTTCCATCTTCGCCACCGATTTGCTTTAGCAATGACGGCCAGCGGCCTCCCGTGCCGCCTTCTCCCCACAAAACCCTCCTCTCTCTCTTTCCCATTTTTCACTCTTACAGATCCCATGTTCTTCTTCTTATCTTCTTTTTTTTTTTTTCCTTTTTTTATTTTCTTATATATTATTATTATTATTATTATTCTTCAATAATAATAATAATAATAATAATAATAATAATAATAATATATTTCTAATTTTATATTTTATTCCAAAGTTTAAATCGATCCTCAAATAATGGCACGGGTGCGCTTCAGGTGCCACTACATAATGCCGATCATTCATCAAAATTTTATAATATTTGATTAATTTTTATCACACCCATATTACCCAATAATAATAATAACAAATTTTTTCAATTAATTCAGATAAAAATTTAAAATGTTAAATTCTTCCCCACTTATAAAAATTTTGCCATCAAAATTTGATAAACCTTAAGATTTTCTATTAGAAAAAATCCTTTCAGAATTCCTTCTTTACGGTCCTGTGTCACATTGTTGATCAAATGACTTATCCTAGGAGTCCTTTTCCCAATGAATCATTATTTTTACATACCTCAGACTAGAGCTTCATCATAAGACAAATTCCTAATCTCTCACAAGATTTAATTCGATCACATACTTATTTTCTTAATCATTAAATCATGAGAGATTTCATGACAATTCTCAAAATCTAGGCAACCCAGATTATATTGGCTATTTTTCAATTTAATTCAATACCTCTAACGAACAAATGAACTTCTACTTCAATTTATTCTAAACATTGAAAATAATTGATCACATGGAACCTCAATCTTATTCTGAAATATCCAGGATATGGGCCCACAACACTTCAGCTGCGCTACTCTAATTGACCATTTACTTGTATACTAAATAAACTGCAATTCTTATCCATTAAATCATCGAACACCTAGATCACACAGTAGCTATAGACTCAAGAAAATTCCAATGATATCGATATGCCCAAGACAAAACCTATAATCCTCAGATAACAACCAACATCGAAAATACGATCAAGTAATTAACCCAAATTCGACATAGCCTTGAGTAACCACTAAAACCTCAAAACTCAAAATTTAACAACTTACCATCGCATTGGCATATCAACAAGTCAACTTCCTGTTCACCTTCCACAATCCCTATAGAGCATTGAAAACATTTTAAATCTAAAGACTTTCACTTACTAACTCCAAACCACGGGTAGAGTAACTCTGATTATGACCCTCTCCCCCACTTAAACCATGGGCATCCACCCACATTAAATATAGGAAAATCATAATCCTAGATTTTTCAAAACATCACATTCTTGCTATCGAAGGAATTACATGCTCAACATAACATCTTTCTTCCAAGAACATTCCCCGATATTCACATGACCGAAATTCCTCAGTGAATTTTGCACAAATCCTCATTAAACGATTTGCATTCCCCAATACCTCGATCAATTCGTACTCATGCTCCAAACCACACAACCCAATTGTAGGGTGTAATATCTTACCATTCCAACTTACATGAGGTAAACATTACTACATCTCCTTCTGTATACAGAATCCCCCACAACTAGATGATCAAACCTGACTTCTAATTCTAGCTTAGTTCTATTATAAGTTGTCGTATAAGATTCAGATCAATCCTAAGATATCTTTTTCCCTGATACCATCTGTGACGTCCTGTATTTTCTATTAAAAATTCGGCAAAGTTTTCTCTATAATACAGACGTCGGCAAAATACAAAAAAACCTATAAATATCATGTACAACACATCATATAACTCCACAAGCATATCACAGAATCCAAAAATCACAAAACTACACGCGGTGCCAACGTCATAACTCTGGTACAATGTTGGTTTATAACAGATGCCTCTAGGTACCAAACAATCCTTAACAAAAATCTGCGGAAGCATAAACATTTACTGATACAGCAAAAATTATACTACATTTATATCATCCTCATCATATGCATACATCTATAAACAAAATCTATTAGAAATACAACATAATCCGTCAAAAAGCTTAAGGCTACAAAACTAAGTCCAATACCAATTATGACAGACAGTATTTTTTGCCAAAAATTTGACAAAATTTTGTCTATAGTATAGCCGTCAAGCTAATACAAAGACCTGTACAGTCTCCTGAATAAAATAAAATGCATCCAAATAATTTCAAAATCCGATAACAACAGCAACAACACACAAAATAACACTACACAACAACTCCTCACAGGATCCAATTACCACATATAATTCATGACTCCAACGTTGTGTATCCAAATATAACATCTGTCAAAGAGAGATGCCACTAGGTACTTATTACAAACCATAATAACTTGCGAAAGTATAAATAAATCTAAACACAGTAGAAATTAAATTATCTGATCATCAGCCTTATATACAATATATATTAATAAGCCCAATTGAAATACAGATATATATAATTCTCCACAACATATACGAAACTACAAGATAGAGATCTTCGACGTGATCTTCCAAGTCCAGAGCCTAGTCCACTTCTAGTCTCTACTCCACCTCATCGGTGTAAGCCTGCACTAATCTGAAGATAAGGAAAGACAATAAGGGTGAGCTAAATACTCTACAGGTGTAATATAATCAAGACGATAACAATATATGTAAAATAAAGAAAAAGAGTGGTATATGAGCATAGTGAGGATGCATAAATATAAAATACGATCGAATGTGCTTTTGGAATACAATTATACTCACATGTTTTATCCTTCTTTTCTTTGAAATATAAATTATATATAATTACTCATCTTTGTGGATTAGGGCCAATAAGTCTTACTAGCTAAAGGTACGGGAGAACGAGAAAAGGATCATGATACTCTGCATAATCTAAGGCTGAACTACATACTTAATGTCTCATAGCGGACATCAAATGCCTTTGTCGGTATACAAGGCCAAACACCACGTGATGAACGATATACCTATTACCAGGTATACAGGGCCAATAAAATGCTCCCTAACCTCTCGCAGTTCAGAGGCAATCCTCGTACTTCTACAATAATATTTTAAGGCTTGCTAAGAGTATTACTCGCTAGAATATATGGTTAGGGTAATCCTTGAGTCTCTACTGTAATATCAATGGCATGTCGAAGAATATTACCCTTCGAAATATAAATCTGTGGTCCTAATTTTATGATTTCTTATTCCTTGAGGAAAGATCTATCAAACTTATTTTACATAATTCTCACTCTAGGAGAATGACTCATACATAACAAATTAATGCATTTCCTTCATATACTTGCATAATTTTTATCTTGTTTTGGATTTAACTCTTCTCATGACTTAATTTGTATACATGAATATCATAAAATATGGAAACGGTAAAAACTCTTATCACTATAAGCCAAATGTGACTATAAGGCTTCCGAACGATTAACCCTTCACAATTGGTTAACAAACTTATTTTTTAAAATATATAATTAAACACATGTAAATATATATGTAACTTAATTAACATTTAAATAACGTTAAAATTATGCAAAATTTACCAAAGAGTCTCGGGTGAACAGTACCCGCACTTGAACGTGCCCGTTTGTGCATAATCGGACAAATCTCAAAAAAAGGGGCATCCAATAGGTAAATTATCAAATTAAAGACATGGGTATTCATAATCTCAAGTCAATTTATGTATAAAACTCAAAATAAATACTTAAATGAGGTCCGGGTGTGGGTTAGGGTTCCGGCAAATAAAATTCCACATAAAACTACCAAATCGAACATCCAATCGATAAATTAACATACATAGAATATGCATAATGATATTCTAGATCAAATTTATACAAAAGTTTTGAAAATTGGAGGTCAAAATCACCCAGGCGTGGGGTTAGGGTTTTGGTGCGAAAACCGGTCAAAATCTACAATTTTGGACATGAAATTCATATATATGCATACTCGAGTCATGTGTATCACAAATACATGCATGGATCGGGTATCGAGATAATAATACTCGAAGGGTGTCAAACAAAGATCAATAAGAATGAAAAAAAAAGGATATAACTGTACTTTCCTCGATCTGATCTACAACTTTTTTAATTAGCTCGAAGTCAAATTTAAACCTGAGAGCTTCCATTTTCTCCTTTTTTCCTTTGTGCAGTCTCTCTCCTACGCGGCTCTCTCTCTCTCTCTCTCCGCACGCGCAGTCTCCATTGCTCGACCTCACCGTGGCAACCGGCCACCGCCGTGCACGGACGTCGTCGGCCACCGCCTACCACCCGTGTGCCGCCTTCTTCCCCACAAAACCATCCTCTCTCTCTCCACTTTTCTTCTTAGCCGAAACCCTCGCCTCTCCCTCTTGTTTCTTTTCTTTCTGCTGTCCTATTATTGTTATTATTATTATTATTATTAATTCATTTTTATTTTAATCCCAAAACTAAAATCGGTACTCGAACGATTGAACGGGCACACTTCGGGCGCCGGCCTAACAAATCCAATTCCTCCAAAATTTTATTATATTTAATAAATTTTTATCACACCCAAATTATCTAAAATAATAAATAATTCTAATTAAATTGGATAAAAATTTGGGATATTACAACTAATATGGCGGATGTAATGGATAGGATAGCCCAAAGGCATAAACGAGCAAATTCATCTTCTTTCTACTCCCCTAGAATTGTTGGAAAATGTTTCTCCATAAAGGTATTTAGAAATCCGTCTTGTGAAATTTGTTTGTTCTCGAGTCTTAAAATCCTCTTCATGTGTATTGGGTGTATATACACCCAGCCATGAGAGCATGTGTGTGTGTGTGTATATATATATACTTGTATATAAAGGGTGTGTGTGTGTTTAGACATGTGGGAGTGCACTGTGTGTGGTCGATGTCTGGTTAGCAGTGTGTATGTGTGTGTGTAGAGCAGTATGTGTATGAGTGCAGTGTGAATGTGCTGTTGCTGGTTATGTGAAGTAGTCGTGTGTGTTGTGTGTAAGCGTGAATTCAGTGTGTAGGTATGTAGCTATGTAAGTGAAGAAGTGATGTAAGTGAGTGAGACAGAAAGAGCGGCCGTGGGTGTTGCTACGTGAGGGGTGTGTGGTCATCTATGAGTGAATCTAGAGGATTTAATAAAATATTAGGGCATTGGATTGAATATTTAAACTGTCATTGGTATTTTTTCTCTCTTTCAATAATGATATTATTTGTATTATCTTCAATTTACGTGTGTATGGCCTTTATCATCACCGAATGATAATTCTTTCATTGAAATTGTAAAACCTTCTTTGTGTCATACTCGATTGCGTGATTATTGAGTTATTCGCTTCCTACGGTCAAAGTTAAGGAGAGTATATAAAAATACTAAGGTATCTAGTCAAATAAAAGGTTATGACACCTTATTGTGGTCTATACTTATCTAATACTGATTTTCGTATCATGGTGATAATAAGTATATTATTTATTATGGAGGGATACTTATAACCATGTAACTATCGTAAGAGATGATCTCAGAGATATTATTCAGTGAGGGGTATTACGTATGGTATGGGCATGCTATGGGTACAACCTCTAGGAGGATATAGGGGTAATGAGGATACCATGGATAATCTTATGTCACTCACATAGCTGTTGGGGGTGTAAATATGTGGCATTTGATTTACGGTGGTAGAATAAGGTCCAAGGAGATTTATTGTGATATTTCATCATTGTTGATACATCTTGAGTTTGAGATTCGGTAGAATCTACGAGTTGTATTCGGTAGAATTCATGTGCAAAATTTTACGATATTCGGATTTAGTGGAATTCATGTCGTTCATTGTTGTCTAATTTTCAGGTTGTTCACGTTGATATTCGGACTAAGAGATCCATTTATATTTTTGTCAGGTCAGATTCTGAGGGATCTTCACCACTTATTGGTGAAATCTTATGATCTTTGTCACCTTAGGGTCCAGAGTGACCTACCTTCCTTATACATTTGAGTTGCAGATACGATGAAACATATATTCTTGGATATATTTATCAGTTTGATATTATATCATTGTTTATGACTCTTGACATACATTATATATTGTATATTTGAGACATTTATTATCATTTCCTATTTGTTTTGAATTTGTAATTACTTGTTAAATATTTGGCACACTCGTACTATTTTTCTTTCTTCAAGAGTAGCAGGTTTAGAAGATAATGACTCTAGAGTTGGATAAATAATTGTGGTGAGAGAGATTGAGGTCCAGCTAGAGAGTGTTGAATTTATACTCTAGAGATATATTTTGATATTTTACTTCATTTTGTTGAGACTGTTTGGCGCTATATATTTTTTTCAGATTTATTTTTGGTATGAGGATGTTTAGATTATTATAGTTGTATTCTTTTAGTTGTGAATATGTTATATATAGTGGTTTGAGACTTAGAATTTTTCCTATGTGATCAGGTTTGGGTATTAGTTATGGATTTGGATTAGGGTCATCACAACTTTATGGTATCAGAGAGTTAAGGTTCTATGAGAATATTAAGGATTTTAGAAATTTTGATAGTTGGGAATATTAGGCAATTCAAAAATGTTGGAGGAATTAGGGTCATTTTTTTGGAGCTCTCGGTCAGGATAAAGGACTGTATGTATTTATATATATATATATATATATATTTGATTTATATGAAATTCTAAGTTATTTTATTCTATTGTAGCGATGTCTGACGAGACTAGTATCCACTTGAGAAGTTCAGCAAGAGGCCCAAGACTGTTAGCGACACTTGCCAATATGGCTGGGGTAGTTGATACTCTACTCCTACTCATTGGGCTGGTTACTTAGGCTGTTGGGGCATAAGTTCTTGGACATGCATCGGCATAGAAGAAGAAGAAGAAGAAGAAGAAGAAGAAGAGGAATCTATTTAGAGATTTCCTGGATCAGAGACTCTCGGAATTCATGGGGGAACCAGATCCTACTAAATCTGACTATTGGATGGGAAGACTAGAAAAGGCTTTCACAGTGATTAAGTGTCCTTCTACTGATCGGGTTGACTTTACTACGTATAAGCTTAGCGATGAGGCAGAGCATTGGTGGAAGGCAAGATTGCGAGAGCTTGGACCTGATGCTAATTCTATCACTTGGGATGCATTTCGAGAAATATTTAATAACAAGTACTTTCCCAAGAATTTAAGGACCAGAAAGGAAAAGGAGTTTCTTCTTTTAGAGCAAGGCTTGATGACGGTTTCCCAGTATGAGGCCAAGTTTATAGAGTTATCATGTTATGCTCCGCACTTTGTTATTGATAAGGTCCAGAAGGAAGAAAGGTTCCAGCAGGGATTAGCATACCCTATTCGTTGTATTATTGCAGCATTTGAGCTTCAGGGCTTTGGAGTGATCTTTCGGAGGGCTCTGATTATAGAGGAGGAGTTGGGCAACAAGGCTTTGATATCCTTGCCTAGTACTAATGACATTGCTAGACTGCCGACACATCAATCGAAGAAGTGCAAGACTTGTTTCAAATGTGGGAAGTTAGGGCATGTCTCTATGGACTGCCAAATTAAGCAATCGACTCCTTCGATACCATTGAAGACTGTAACTGTTCCTCAGATATCAGAGACACGACTAGCTAGACCTGCATCAGATAGATAGTCTAGACCACTTCTCTGCTACAATTGTGGAAAGGTCGGTCACTACTCTCGAGATTACCGGGCTTCGAGGAAATCCACACTACAAAGTAAGTTAAAGGCTCCAATTTTAGGGAAAGTGTTCGCGTTGATAGAGCAAGATGCCGAGGCTTCCCCAATGGTGGTGGAAGGTACTCCTACTATCTTTTCTATACCTACTCCTGTGTTGATTGATTCTGGTTCCACTCATTCTTTTGTGGTATCGGCCTTTGCCGCAAGACTTGGGATGAATGTGGTAACTTTAGACTTTATTGTATCAGTTTTGACGACGGTTGGCGAGACTATCCTACTCATTGAGATGTATCCTCGATGCATCGTTCATGTTGATGATTATGAGTTGCCAATTGATGTGATTTTAGAGATGGACTGGTTAGCTACCTACCATGCCCAAGTTGATCGTTTTCATAAGGTTGTAACCTTCTCTATTGATGGAATTGGGAAGTTTGAGTTTTGTGACTTTAGGAGCCTTGATTTCAGTTTTACATGCTCACCATCTACTTCGTAGTGGGTGCCGAGGGTTCTTAGACTTTGTGTTTGAACAATGTCAGGAGAACGACATATTGAGGACATTAAGGTAGTTTAGGAGTTTGTAGACGTATTCCTTGATGAGCTACTTGGCTTACCTTCTAACCGTGAAATTGAGTTCGTGATCGACTTATTACCAGGAGCTGCACCCATCTCTAGAGCACCATATCGGATGGCTCCTATTGAGCTATAGAAGTTAAATGATCAGTTGCAAGACCTTTTAGTTCAATGGTTCATTAGACCTAATGTTTCTCCATGGGGAGCACCTGTTCTATTCGTTAAAAAGAAAGATGGTTCGATGTGATTGTGTATTGACTATAGGGTTCTCAACAAATTGACCATCAAAAATAAGTATCTGTTGTCTCAGATTGATGATCTTTTTGACCAGTTACAGGGAGCAAGTGTGTTTTCAAAAATTGATATAAAGTCAGGGTACCATCAATTAAAAATTAAAGAGAGTGACGCGTCGAAGACAGCTTTTCATTTTAGATAAGACACTATGAGTTTCTAGTGATGCCCTTCGGCCTACAAATTCAATCAGTTGCTTTTATAGACCTAATGAATAGGATATTTAGACCATTTTTGGACAGTTTTATTATAGTCTTCATCGATGATATTTTGATCTACTCTAAGGGAACTGTGGAGCATAGGGAACATTTGAGAATTGTGCTCAAAAGTTGTGTAAAGAGTGTTTGTATGCCAAGTTCAAGAAGTGTAAGTTTTGGCTAAAAAAATCATATTTTTGGGCCATGTCATTTTAGGAGTCGGAGTATCTGTAGATCCATCTAAAATTATGGCAATAATGAATTGGTCATGTCCTACCACTCCGTTTGAGGTGTGGAGCTTTCTTGTCTTAGCCAGGTATTACAGGAGGTTCGTGGAAAGGTTTTCTAGTATTGCAATGCCAATGAAAAAATTGACATAGGAAAATGAGAAATTTGTTTAGTCTGATGATTGTGAACAAAGTTTTCAAGAATTAAATCAAACATTGACCACTGCACCTATTTTGACGATTCTGCATGGATCAAGTCAATTTGTAGTATATTGTGATGCTTATCAGAATGGCCTAGGCTATATATTGATGCAGCATGGGAAGGTAATCGCCTACAGGTCTCATCAGTTAAGGCCTTACGAGAAGAGATATCCGACTTATAATCTAGAGTTAGCCGCAATCGTCTTTGCACTAAAATCTTGGAGACATTATCTATATGGGAAGGAGTTTACTGTCTATACTGATCATAGAAATTTGAAATACCTCTTCTCACAGAAAGAGCTGAATATGCGTCAAAGATGGTGGATGGATCTTCTTAAAGATTATGACTGTCAAATATTATATCAATTAGGCAAGGCAAATGTGATGGCTGACGCAGTTAGTAGGAAGTCAATCGGTCTTTTAGCTCACTTAATGATGAAAGAATGGAGGATGTTGGACGAGGTCAAGGATTGTGATGTTTGGCTTCACTCAAGCTATCCTCAGATGACAGTATTGTACCTTAAAGTTCAATCCGATTAGTTGGAACGGATTTGTGTTGCTCAGAGGGATGATCAAGAACTTTTACGCATTAATAAGGAACTACCTTGTCAGTCCCGGGTAGAATATAGTGTCAGGAAAGATGGGGCTTTGATTTTTTAGAACCAAATTTGTGTTCCTGGCTTGACCGGATTGAGAAAAGAAATAATGGAGGAGGTACATTGTTCTAAGTAAATGATGCATCCGGGATCTACAAAGATGTATCGCGACTTAAGGAAGACTTTTTGGTGGAAAGGTATGAAAAGAGATATAACAGATTTTGTTTCTAGATGCCTAATTTGTCAGCAAATCAAGGCAGAGTATCAAAGACCAACAGGAAAGCTTCAATCAATGCTAATTTCTAGTTGGAAATGGGAACATGTCTCCATGGATTTTATTGTTGGACTACTAAGGACTGCTATCGGCAGCAACACTATATGGGTCGTCGTGGACCGATTAACGAAGTTGGCATATTTTCTTGCAATAAAATTGACACACTCTGTGGATCGACTTGCCAGACTTTATATTGACAGATAGTCCAATTGCACCAGATACCAGCTAGTATCGTCTCGTATCGAGACCCAAGATTTGTCTCACAGTTTTAGAGGAATCTTCATAAAGAGTTAGGGATGAGATTAAACTTCAGCACTACCTTTCAACCCCAGACTGACGGCCAAACGGAAAGAACTTTCCAAACACTCGAGGACATGCTTAGAAGTTCGATTTTAGAGTTAGGAGGCTGATAGGACACATATTTATCACTTGCAAAGTTCGCATACAACAATAGCTTCCAGGCTAATATTGGAATGGTACCATTCTAAGCCTTATACGGAAGGAAATGCCGATCATCGGTAACTTGGGAAGAGGCTGGGTATCATCAAATTTTGGGTCCTGATCTCATTCAGGAGATAACAGAAAGAATTTAGTTGATACGTGAGCGAATGCAAGTTGCCCAAAGTTGACAGAAGAGTTATGCTGACAAAAGACGATGTGACCTTAGTTTTGACGTTGGTGATGCCGTTTTTCTTAAAGTATCTTTCACGAGAGGTGTCATTTGATTTGGGAAGTAGAACAAATTGAATCCGAGATTCATCGGACCATTCGAGATATTGGAGCAGATTAGTGAGGTGGCCTACCAATTAACTTTACCACCCTCTTTATCAGGAGTACATGATGTTTTTCACATATCTATGCTAAGTAAGTACGTCCACGATGAGTCTCACATTATCGGTCACGAGCAGCTAAAGATTCAAAGAGACTTGACCTACCCAAAGGAGCCAGTGTGGATTTCTGACCAAAGAGATAAAATCATACATTCCAAGGTGATACCGTTCATCAAAGTAGTATGAAACAATCACGATGAAAGAGATGCAGCTTGGGAAACGGAGGCCGACATGAGAGAAAAGTACCCCAAACTCTTCAAGGATCAAGGTATATTTTTGAGAACAAAAATATATTTTTAGGGGGGTAGATTGTAACATTTCAAATATTTTTAAAATTAAATAATAATAATAATAATAATAATAATAATAATAATAATAATAGTCAAGTAAGGGAATAGTGAAGCAAAGGAACGAAGAAAAAGGAGAGGAAGAGGGGGAAACCACCGGCCAAATTTGTTGCAACGACGCCTCCTTTTGCCGATCGGTTGGAGTCACCCCTTTTCCTTCTTTCTCTCGGTCATTAGCTTCATTTTCTCCCTTTGTGTTGCCTCATTTGCTTTAAAACCAAGGATTGCCTCGTGCTCCTCTTTTGGAGGCTCGTTAATGAACAAAACCATCAAGGATAGCCGAGAGTCCACGGCTGCGGCCGTCATCGCCGCAGTTGCCTTTTCTATCGCTGGGGTTGTCAAAGCCACCACCGTTGGTCTTTCACCTTAATTAGGCAAGTTGAGTTAGAATTCTTGGCAATAATCCATGATTTTCCTTCTTCAATAGTAATGTAAATTTTCTAATTGTGTATCAAGATTATAAAAGAATTCGTTATATATGGGTGAATTTTGGAAGATTTCAATTAAATTGGGCCATTGATGAAGAAATTGGGAAAATAGGGCTTCAGCTCTGCTGTGAATTTTTGAAGGGATTAACATGATTTTGGGCTCAAAAATTAGTATATAAAGTTTATAAATCTTTTGGTTAAATAATGAGAGTTGATTTGTTGGTTACTTGGCTTGATTTGGGAAAATTTTGGTTTATGGAAAAATTGGGACAAAACAGAGCCTTGGCTTTGGACAGTGGAAAAGGATTGCTTCGAGGGGCTGACGCTGAATTGGGGCATAATAACTAGTAGAGTTATACTATGAAATTTATTGATTTACTTGTGAATTATGAAAGTTGGGACTTTTTCCTATTTTTTGTGAAAATTGACATATGGCCAAGAGAGCAGAGCATTTGGCTCTATTATGTCACTGTGCTAGTTTGATGATGAAGATAGTGCTGCCGCCGTCACCGTGTGATGCGCCGGCGGTGAGAAGGCGGTGGTGCTGCCGTGCGCCGAGGTATGTGGGTATATTGGGCATATATACACCCAGCCGTGAGAGTATACATACATACATATATATATGTAATTTGTATAGATATATATATATATACTTGTATATAAAGGGTGTATGTGTGTTTACACGTGTGGGAGTGCATTGTGCGCTGTGGGTATGTGGTTAGCAGTGTGTGTGTGTAGCAGTATGTGTGTAAGAGCAGTGTGAACATGCTGATGCTGCTGGTTGTGTGAGGTAGTCATGTCTGTTGTGTGTAAGCGTGAATTCAGTATGTGGGTGTGTAGCTGTGTAAGTGTAAGAGTGACGTAAGTGAGTGAGAGAAAGGGCGGCCTTGGGTGTTGCTACGTGAGGGGTGTGTGGTCATTTATGAGTGAATCTAGAGGATTTAATAAGATATTAGGACATTGAATCGAATATTTAAACTATCATTAGTATTTTTTCTCTCTTCTGATAATAATATTATTTGTGTTATCTTCGATTTGCGTGTGTGTAGTCTTTATCAGTACCAAACGACAATCCTTCATTGAAATTGCAAAGCCTCCTTTGTGTCATACTCGATTGCATGAGAATTGAGTTATTGACTTCCTACAGTCAAGGTTAAGGAGACCGTATGAAAATACTAAGATATTTAGTTGAATGGGAGGTTATGACACCTTAGCGTGGTTTACACTTATCTAATACTGATTTATGTATTATGGTAATAATGAGGTATATTATTTATTGTGGAGGGACACATAATCATGTGGTCATCGTAGGAGATAATATTGGGGATATCATTCGACGAGGGGTATCACGGATGGTATTGGCATGCTACCGGTATAGCCTTTAGGAGGACTATAGGGGTAGTGAGGATATCATAGATAACCTCGTGTCACTTACCCAACTGTTGGGGGTGTAAATATGCAAATTTTGGTTCACGATGACATAATAAGATACAAGGAGATTTATTGTGATATTTCATCATTATTGATGCCTCTTGAGTTTGGGATTCGGTGGAATCCACGAGTTGTATTTGGTAGAATCCATATGTTAAATTTTACGATATCCGGATTTATTAGAATTCATGTCATTCATTATTGTCTGATTTTTAGATCGTTCACGCTGATATTTGAACAAAGAGATCCCTTTATATTCTTGTCAGATCAAATTCTGAGGGATCTTCGCCTCTTATTGGTGAAATCTTATGATCTTTGTCACCTTAGGGTCCAGAGTAACTGCCTTCCTTATGCATTTGAGTTGTAGATATGATGAAACATATATTCTTGGATATATTTATCAGTTTGATATTATATCATTGTTCATGACTCTTGGCATATATTTTATATTATATATCTGAGATATTTATTATTATTTTCTGTTTGTTTTGGATTTATTATCACTTGTTTGGCATTTGGCTCATACTATTTTTCTTTCTTTCAAAGTTACAGGTTTAGATGATATGACTCTAGAGTTGGATAAAGAGTCATGGCGAGACATTGAGGCCTAACCGGAGAGAGTGTTAAATTTATGCTCTAGAAATATATTTTGATATTTTGTTTCTTTTTGTTGAGACTTTTTGGGGCTATGTATTTTTTTTCGAATTTATATTTGGTATGAGGATACTTAGATTATTATAGTTCTATTCTATTAGTTGTGGATATACTATATATTGTGATTTGAGACTTGAAATTTTTTCTATGTGATCAGATTTGGGTATTAGTTATGGATTTGGGTTAGAGTTGTCACAAATATAGTATATGTAGTATGGGTCTTGAAAAGATTTTAAAGTGATCCTGGTTTAGATTATTGAAAAGTTACAGAAAAGGTACTTTTGTGAGGTTCTGATTTCTAAAGCATAGTAATTAGAATGTAATTTAGATAGTACAATCAAAATTAGGCGTAATGTATGTGGAAGAATTAAGTTTGAAAGCTTTTTGGAATGAGGGATGCCTAGCGCTTGAGGATTTCCTGAGGCACCCCCAGGCACGTTTGGCAGAATGGCCGCAACCGAGCTTAGCAGAACCTCTCTCTCGATGAGTGCTCGAGTACGGCCCTTAGGGTGTCACGGTGCTTGATGAGCGCCCAACTGGAGCTTGAGCGCCACTATGCATATAAAAGTGCGCACGTCTCTTTTCCTGCCATTTCCCACAATTTTTAGAGAGAAGAGAGAGAGCGCGCGAAGGAGAAGGTTGAAGAAGAGGATTTCAAGGCTTTCGAGTCCGTTTCGGGTTTAGAGCTAATTAAAGAGTTATGGATTGAGTCAAGGTAAGTGCTCCCATACCATTTTCTTTCTCTTGTTGCAATATTCTTTCGTTCATCTCGGGTTATGGATTTAGTGTTTATGCATGTTTTATAATAGAAATGAACTGATATAATTATGTTAACTATGTTGATTTTCTACAATTTCTGTAGTGAATAACTTCTATATGCTTTAACTATCGAACCCGATTTGAATCGTTTTTGTGGAAAACTACGACCATAAAATCATCAAAATCCATCATCTTAATTATATATCGAGTAAATATTCAGTAAATAAAATTATTCAAAATTATAGATCATGGCTGGAAATAAACTACCAAACCTCTATCAAAATATATATTATATGTCTTCCATTAACATAATAGCAACTATTCTCCAAATCTTTTCTATCTGGAAGTCTTGTAGCAAAAGTAAGATCACCCACTTGCTTTATATAATTAATTCAATCAGAAACCAATGAAATATAAGAGTAAACCCTATACTTAACAAGTGATAATGACAAAGAACGGATAATAAATAATAGATTCTCGAATATGTAAAGTAAAAATATAAAGGTTACGATAATAGTATAAAATATAACAATAACTATATTTAAAAATATATAACTTGTTGGAATTACGACACAAAAGCAATAGCAGTAAAAGGTCCCACTGTGTTCACGTATCATGAAGATAAAATATTTACCAATAATTGGTACAAATCCCCCAAAGTCTAATATCATGAAAAATAAAAGAATTTTCTAATCTGAATATTTGCGTGAACAATTAGAACATCAAACAATAATAAATAATATAAATTCTGATGGATATACCAATACTAGACTGGCCCAAAGAAAGTCAACGGAAGCCCGAAAGGGACGGTCAACACTTTGGTGGCCCATTTAGAGAACGGGCCCAGAAGCTGAGAAGCCTAGGAAGGTCAACGTTGACCGTCTGGGCGGCCAACTCGCTCGCAGATGGTCAACTCAACATTGACAGTCCACATTTTGCACGTTGGGCCCAAATAGGCTTTTCTACAGTAACGGGCCTGGTCTGTTTAAACCCCACGATCCATCAGGCAGTCGACAACGGCTTTCCAAGCATCTTCCACAATCCCAACTGGTACCCAAAATGGACATTGATAAAATTGGTGCCCTTCACATAAGGAATGCGCCAAATTTTCCCAATTCCTTGCCAACTAGGGATCTCCAACGATAATATGCCTAGAAGGAAGGTGACCGGTTTGGAAAGCTGTTAGCCGCCTCAAAAGGAAACTATCACACCCAGCTTGACAACTGGCATCTGCTCTAGAAGGCAAGCCAGCCAAGGTCCACAGAGGGGATCACTCCTTCCAAATGAGGAAGATCGCCCTCTCAGTCATAAATAAGCCCTTGAATTATCATTCAAGGGACGCTCTCTTTGATGCTCTCTGATATACTTTCTGTCACGCTCTCATTTAGGCTCTAAATTATGCTTTCGGAGATACTCTCAACTGCAAACGCTCTCTTTTAGGCTCTGAATTACACTTTCGGTGATACTCTCAACTGCATACACTTTCAATTACTCTGGCAAACGGACGAAACACTAAGAAAGAATCTTCATCTCTCTGCTGGACTTCCAGGAAAACTCCTAAGGCAATAACGCGCTACTAACGACTGTTCACTACCTTCCCACCCTCCAGATCCAAGACGACGGCTTTTCATCTCTCTTACATCTGGAGATCCATTCACTCCTATCCCTCTCTCTTTTCTCTCAGTTTTCTGCCACTATTCAAAACGTCGAAAGCTATTTACTGACATGAGCGTCAGAGTATTTTCGGTGGGATAATTTTTCGCCGATACGCTGACCTCCTGTGCTTTTTAGTGGTGTGCAGGATTCGCGCTCAGAGAACGGAATCGGTTCAACCATCCGGACAAACCCGAATCCATTGAAGTTCGGATCAGTGCACGTATCATTGGCGCTGTATGTGGGAAACGCTTACAAAAGCCAACCACAAACTTCCACAACGCTCTCTTCACTTTCTGATTCTGCAATGGTAAACACAAGAGCCCAAACTAGCGATCCTGCTAGAGATGCTGCGAACCCCGACCAGGACCACGCTGCTGGTGCCATGGTCAACGGGGCTACGGGTGGAGTCGCACTGCCCTACTTCCAACAACTGCTGGAGCAGATGCAGGCCAACACACGTCTACTCCGGGTACTCTGCTCTCAAAACGAGTAGAGAATGCAGGTGGCTCCTCCAGCAGCCATCCCTACACCAGCCACCAAAAGAGGTGGCCAGAGAAAAAAGATGCCGGCCAAAAGGCCCGAGAAAGCTGGGAACAATCCAGCTCCAGCGTCCTCCCACGTTCCTGGCCAAAACAGGCCAGAAGAATGCTCCGGGAGCACGTCCCCGAGAGAAAGCACGGAAAGAAGAAATCTCTGATACTCCCGGGTAGAAGACAACAACGCAGTCCGAGCGAGCCTCGGGGATGCCCGAGATCTGTTGGAGGCGGCGTGCCAATCGAGGCTGCTGGACCCTCCGGAGACAAGCTGGAGTTATGGCTTACCTCAACTTCAAACGATCAGCAAACGCCACTTGCGCGGATCCGCAAGTGGATAAAATCTGGAACCCCATGTTCCAGGACGAGGAGTGCGCCATCGATTTGGATTGATCTCCTTTCACAAAGGAGATCCTGAGCCGCCCTCTCCTCACGAAGTTCAAGATGCCATCCCTTGACTCGTACGATGGGAGTAGTGATTCGGTTGACCACTCGGATCACTTCCGCACCCATCTGAGTCTACAAGGGCTGGATGACTCAACAATGTGCCACTGCTTTCCACTCAACCTGAAGGGAGATGCCCGAATCTGGTTCCATCATCTCCCTTTAGACACTGTCGGCAGTTTTCGTGATCTCACGGATCTCTTCCTGGCTCAGTACGCATCGAGCCGACGGGAAGAGAAGCAGTCATGGCATCTCTCCCACATCAAGCAGAAACCGGGAGAGAATGCGCGGCGATTTCTGGACCATTTCGTGGCAGAAGCCAGACGGATTCCCTGGATCACAGAAGAGATGAAACTGAGCAGTTTCATCTCCGCACTTACTTATGGGGACTTCTTCAAGCATCTGGCCCATAAGAATTCCCAAACCTTCCGGGAGGCAGAGTCCATCACACGGGCTTACGCCGCTGCGGAAGAGGCTAACGAGGCAAAATACCCCAGCAGGTGGATCAGCCTCGAGCCTTCCCTGGAAAAGGGAAGAGGAAGTTTAGTGGCGAAGAACTCTCCCGCCAGAAGCAACGCCGGTCTGGGTCCTCAGAGCGCAGAGACTACAGGCTCACTAGTTTCACACTTCTGATGGACACTCGTGCCAATGTCCTCATGCAGATACGCGGTGAAAAATTCTTAAAATGGCCAAAACTACTGAAAAAGGACTTGAAAAATCAGTCCAAGTACTGCGACTTTCACCGCTCTGCTGGACATGCGACAGAGGATTGTAAGGCTCTACAGAGGGAGATTGAGGAGTTGGTCCGCAGAGGGCACCTCAGCAAGTACGTCAGGGGTACTGGAGCGGCTGACGGTGAGGGGCAGGAGCAGACTCCTCCCCGAAACCGGGTTGAAGCAGGGGTGATCAGCATGGTCACCACCCGACCTACTAAAAACCCATCTGGCAGCGAAGAGCAGCAGACTGGGAGGAAGAAGTAGCACACGGCGAGAAACACCATCAGCTTTAGTGATGATAACTTAGCACATGCAGCATCCCCCCATACTGATCCCCTAGTTGTATCCGCACTCGTTTCAGACGGTAGTGTAGACTATCAACTGAAGCAAATGTTTATTGATAATGGTAGTTCTCGCAATTTACTTTACTTGGATGCTTTCTTCAGATTAGGCTTAAAAAAGAACCAACTAAAATCTACCGAAGGCCATTATACGACCTCGATAATGAACTCGTGCCCATACAAGGGACCATCCAGTTGAAGGTCACCTTGGGCACGCATCCAAAGACAGCAAGTCGGGTCCTCACCTTCCTGGTGGTCGACCTACCCTCAGTATACAACGCTGTACTGAGTAGGCCGTGCTTGTCATCATTCGGGGCAATTACCTCAATTCCACACCTTAAAATGAAGTTTTCAACACCCTACGGTGTTGGGAAAGTTCTGGGCGACCAGGTTACTGGGCGAACCTGTTACATGTCCCAAATTACCCCAAGCGGCAGCACTCAAACAGTTGGGGAACTCGACCATCGGGACGAGATAACCCTCCAACAAGCACAGCCCGGTGAAGCCACGGATCTAATCCCACTGGACCCGAAGGAGCCGAATAAGTGTGTACAGATCGACGGCTCACTCACTGGGCCACTGCGCGACGAGCTGATTGCGTTCCTACTAAGGAACGCTGACCTTTTTGCTTGGACCCCAGCAGACATGCCTGGAATCCCATCAGAAGTGATGGTCCATAGGCTGGGGCTTGACTCCATCCAAAAACCTGTTAGGCAAAAGCGAAGAAACCACTCCGTTGAAAAGCTGATCGCCATCCGAGAGGAGGTGAAGAAGCTGCTGGACACAGGCTTCATTAGGGAAGTCCAATATCCGGACTGGCTCTCTAATGTCATCCTGGTAAAGAAAAGCAACGGGAAATGGCGAATGTGCGTCGATTTCACCGACGTCAATAAGGCCTGTCTAAAAGACAGCTTTCCCTTGCCCAGGATCGACCTACTGGTTGACTCAACGATCGAACATGAGCTGCTCAGCTTCATGGATGCCTATTCGGACTACAACCAGATCCGGATGAGTTTGGAGGACGAAGAGCACACTTCGTTCATGACCGATCAAGGCACTTACTGCTACAACGTAATGCCTTTCGGACTTAAGAACGCTGGAGCGACCTACCAGCGGTTGGTCAATAAGATGTTCGAAAAACAGATTGGTCGCAACATGGAGGTCTACGTCGATGACATGCTCGTTAAGAGTAAGGTCACCGGCGACCACATTCGCGACCTAGATGAGTCGTTCGAGGTGCTCCGTAAGGATCACATGAAGCTGAACCCAGCTAAGTGTGTTTTCGGAGTGGCCTCCGGCAAATTCTTGGGTTTCAATCGTCGCCAACGAGGGATCAAGGTGAACCCAAAAAAGATCAAGGTGCTCGCCGGCATGGTATCGCCACAAAACGTAAAGGATGTTCAGCGGCTAACTGGATGGCTGGAAGCTTTATCCCGCTTCATTGCGAAGTCTGGCGATAAGTACCAGCCCTTCTTCAAGGCCCTTTGAGGAACAAAGTCCAGCAGATTCCAATGGACAGCGGATTGCCAGACTGCTTTCGAGGAATTGAAACAGTATCTAGACAGCCCGCCGTTGTTGGTATCACCTAAGGGCGGAGAAGAGTTGTGCCTCTACTTAGCGGTTTCAGAAACATCGCTTAGTTCCGTCATTATATGTCAGGATGTAGATGCTCAGCGGCCGGTCTACTATGTGAGCAAAACGTTGACCGGCCCGGAAACCCGATACTCACGCGCAGAAAAATTGGCATTGGCGCTAATATTCTCTACGCGAAAACTGAGGCCATACTTCCAGGCCCACCGAATAGTGGTCCTCACGGACTAACCCCTAAAGACCATACTCCAGAAATCCGATATTTCCGGATGGTTAGTTAAATGGGCTACTGAATTGGGCGAGTTCGACATTGAATTCCAGCCCAGGCCTGCTGTGAAGGCACAAGCGCTGGCTGACTTCATTATCAAAACTACAACCCCAGTCCTCGAGGAACAGTCCGAAGAGAATGCGCAACTGCTTGTCGGAATCCCGGAATGGATACTCCACGTAGATGGATCATCTACGGACACAGGCAATGGCGCAGGAGTTGTCCTTGCAACTCCCGACGGGTTTGAGGTGAAATACTCACTCAGACTCAATTTCCCGGTGACCAATAACGTCGTCGAGTATGAAACTCTGCTAGCCGGCTTAAGGTTGGCCAAAGAATGCTCCGCCAGGAGACTGGCAGTTTACAGCGACTCCGAGCTCATCGTTAACCAGGTTAACGGGGGTTTCGAAGTGAACAACCCTCTCTTGGCCAAGTACTTGGCAAAAGCAAGGGAGGCCATCCAGGGTTTCGATCAGCTAACCGTGGTTCACATCACTCAACTCGAAATCGAAGGCGGACTACCAGCCAAAATTGCTGCCACCAAAAACCCGGAGCAGTATTCGAGGGATATGCAGGAGATCCTAAACGCTCCCAGCATTGAGAAGCGAGAGGCCATGCAGATTTTCGAAACGGAAAACTGGATGACACCTTTCATTAACTACTTGGTGGATGGATCGCTCCCAGAGGATGCGGAGAAAGCCAAACGGGTCAAAAAGACAGCCAACTGGTACACTGTGGTTGATGGACGGCTGTATTGCCGCGGTTACTCAACCCCATACCTCCGCTGTCTAACTCCCGAGGAGGCAGACTACGCCTTAGGAGAAGTTCACCTCGAGATCTGCGGGTTGCACATTGGAAGAAAAAACTTGGCCTTCAAGGTCATGCGCCAGGGCTACTACTGGCCCTCGATGAAAAAGGACGCGCTGGAGTTCGTGAAGAGGTGTGAAAGCTGCCAGCTTCCAAAGAACCTTCATTGCTAGCCAACCGCAGACCTAAAGACCCTTCAGGCACCTTGGCCCTTTGCGCAGTGGGGGCTCGATCTTCTCGGCCCGCTTCCCATTGCCACGGGGCAAAGGAAATTCATCATCGTGGGCATCGACTACTTCACCAAGTGGGTTGAAGTTGTCCCACTGGCTAGGATAACAGAACACAACGCTTTAGAATTCCTCCGCCAAAGCATCGTCTGCAGATTCGGCATCCTCGAGGTCGTTGTGACTGAAAATGCGACCCAATTCTTGAGGAAGCACTTCACCAAGTATTACATCAGCCTTGGCATCAAGCTGGTCCACACTTTGGTGGCATACCCCCAGCCAATGGACAAGGTGGAGGTCACAAACCGTACGCTACTCCACGGGTTAAAGACCAAGTTGCAGGACACCGGGGGCTCCGGGGCTGACGAGCTCCCTTCTGTTCTCTGGTCTTATCGAACAACCCGGAAGGAACCAACGCGCGAGACGCCCTTCAGCCTATGTTACGGAACTGAAGCGGTAATTCCGATCGAAATCGGGCTTCCAAGTCTCTGGGTGGAGTCTTTTGACCCGCTGAAAATCTCCCAAAAAAATAGGGAGCACTTAGACTTGTTAGAGGAAGCCCGCGACGCTGCTAGAGTACGGACAACGACCTACCAGTATCGAGTTGTCTGATACTATAATAAAAAAGTTGCGCGATAATTCGATGTGGGAGACCTGGTCCTACGAGGCATTGAAGCCGCGGGTAAGCTGGCTGGCCGTAACAAGCTCTCTCCTAACTGGGAGGGACCTTTCCTCGTCTCCGCCGTCCTGCGAAACAGAGCTTACAAACTCCGTGGCAAGGACGGGAAACTGGTTCCACGAACCTAGAACGCAACCCACCTCCGGCGCTACTTGCATAATTATGTGCACTCGCATGCTTGTTTCAATTTGTAAAAATAAGTATTTACTTAGCATCCCCTCTATGTGTATGTGCATCGTTTGCCTTGCAGGTTATCCGACCTAGACTGCCCCTAAGTCGAAAGGGTCTTCACCCTCTCGTTAAACCCTGGTCATCCAGGTGACCCACAAGCGGTTTAAACCCTGGTCATCTAGGTGGCCCACAAGCGGTCTAAACCTTGGTCATCCAAGTGGCCCATAAGCGGTCTAAACCCTGGTCATCCAGGTGGCCCATGAGCAGTCTAAACCTTGGTCATCCAAGTGGCCCATAAGCGGTCTAAACCCTAGTCATCCAGATGGCCCATGAGCGGTCTAAACCTTGGTCATCCAAGTGGCCCATGAGCGGTCTAAACCGTGGTCATCCAGGTGGCCTATGAGCGGTCGAAAACCTTAGGGGGCTTACGTAGCACATGCAATGACCTCCTTCACGAGGAGATAGCATGATCAGTCAGCGACAGTCGAAGGGAGAAGCGTTCTTCTCCAATGTTGGCCGCCCAAATCATCACTTGCGCGGCACCACCAGGCTGGTTCATACAACCGCCTGTTCCGCTTAAGGACCTCACTCCTTAGGCGGCTAACCCACCGGGTTGGCCACCTCCCGCGATAACCCTCACTACGAGAGGATAACGCAATCATTCAACGGTGAGAAGTGTTTCTTCTCCAATGCTGGCTATCCGAGTCACCACTTGGACAGAACTGCCAGGTTGGTTGACAAAACCGCCTGCCAAGCCTAAGGACTTAGCTCCTTAGGCAACCCAATAAAGGTTGCCGGCCAACCAAGTTGGCCGCCCAAGACAGCACTTATACAAACAAAAAGCAAGAAGGCCAATGGACAAGGAATTGAAATAATTTCCATTTTATTGCTTTAAGTATGTTACAATTTACACGAATCACAAAATTACAAGCAAGAGGAAGCACAAAAGGCTAAGGAGGAGGCGGCCGCCTCTAGCTATCCCCGGGCTCCTCCACAAGGTCTTCCTTATGCTGCGCCGCGCAGTTTTCTAAATGAAAGTACTGGACAGGGAAATTAGGGTCGATTAGCCTCGCAAGACGCCGACAGACCTGAACCCCCTCGAACATCCGGGCGTGCAGCATACCCTCGACCTCATGGGGACGAATTCGGAGGCCCAGCTCATTCTCCAGGGTGGATATCCGGTTTGCAAGCTGTTTCTTGCCTGCTAGGCTCTGGTCTTCCACCTCCTTCAAGCGAGTATTCTCAGCTCTTAAGCTGGTGCCTCCATCCCCGCTAGGACAGCCTCGAGGGCAGCAGCCTCCTCGCGACGCTCCCCTGCTGAAGCGGCCAGTTCGGCGTCAAGCCAGGCGACCTCCTTCGGTATATTGAACTCAACGCATAGTGCTTTGACGTCACTTTCTCTCAAGACGGATGAAAAATCGGCGACGGAGGCCATGGTTGCACAGGATATCCGCAAAAGGCGGATCTCTGACGCATTAATGACTAGGATATCCGCCCAACCAAGGGGAGACAAGTGTCGTTCTCTGCCAGGAAAATTGGCTAATGGCCACGCGTCCGTCAGCAAGACCCTTCCAGAATTGGCCAGGACGGTCAACAATTCTGATTCTCCAGAATTGGCCAGGACGGTCAACAATTCTAGTTCTTTGGAATTTACTAGGATGGTCAATAATTCTGGTTCTCCGGAATTGACCAGGGCGGTCAACAATTCTGAAATTGACCAGGACGGTCAATAATTCTAGAATTGACCAGGACGGTCAACAATTCTGAAATTGACCAGGACGGTCAATAATTTTGACCAAACTCTCTTCCACGCCTCTCATGAAGGTCTACGGGATCCTAAAACACCCAAGAAGAAATAAGGGGCATCCCATCATGAACATACCGGAGGCCATAAATCTGGCCACCAGCATGGGGGGCTAGTGATGGATATACCAATACTGGGCTGGCCCAAAGAAAGTCAACGGAAGCCCAAAGGGATGGGTCAACACTTTGGCAGCCCATTTAGAGAACGGACCCAAAAGCTGAGAAGTCCAGGATGGTCAACGTTGGTGTTGACCACCCTGACAAATTAACTCGCTTAGGACGGTCAACTCAACGTTGACCGTCCGCGTTTTGCACGTTGGGCCCAAATAGGCTTTTCTACAGTAACGGACCTGGTCCGTTTAAGCTCACGATCCATCAGACAGTCGACAATGGCTTTCCAAGCATCTTCCACGATCCTAGCTGGCACCCAAAATAGACATTGATAAAATTGGCGCCATTCACATAAGGAAGGCGCAAGATTTTCTCAATTCCTTGCCAACTAGGGATCTCCAACGGTAATATGCCTAGAAGGAAGGTGACCGATTTGGAAAGCTATTGGCCGCCTCAGAAGGAAACTATCACACCCAGTTTGGCAACTGGCATCTGCTCTAGAAGGCAAGCCAGCCAAGGTCCACAGAGGGGATCACTCCGTCCAAAGGAGGAAGATCGCCCTCTCACTCATAAATAAGCCCTTGAATTATCATTCAAGGGACGCTCTCTGATATACTTTCTATCACACTCTCTTTTAGGCTCTAAATTACGCTTTCGGAGATACTCTCAATTGCAGACACTCTCTTTTAGGCTCTGAATTACGCTTTTGAAGATACTCTCAACTGCATACGCTTTCAATTACTCTGGCAAACGGACGAAACACTAAGAAAGAATCTTCATCTCTCTCCTAGGACTTCCAGAAAACTCCTAAGGCAACAACGCGCTACTAACGGCCGTTCACTGCCTTCCCACCATCCAGATCCAAGATGATGGCTTTTCACCTCTCTTTTATCTGGAGATCCATTCACTCCTATCCCTCTCTCTTTTCTCTCAGTTTTCTGCCACTGTTTGAAACGTCGAAGGCTATTTACTGACTTGAGCGTCAGAGTATTTTCGGTGGAATAATTTCCCGTCGACACAATGACTACCTGTGCTTTTTAGTGGTGCGCAAGATTCGCACTCAGGGAACGGAACCGGTTCAACCATCCAGACGAATCCGAATCCGTTCGAAGTTCTGATCCAGGTACGCATCAAATTCTATTGAATTTGGATGTCATAAAATCTGACACATGGATTTTACAACTCGTGGATTCCACTGAATATCAAATTCAATAGGTATCAATAATAATGAGATATTATAAAGAATCTCCTAAACTTTATTTTTTCACCGTGATCAAAAAACTGCGTATTTAAGCCCTTAACGGTTGGGTAAGTGACACGATATTATTAATGGTATCCCCATTATCTCTACAATCCTCTCAAAGACTGTATCTTTAGTATAGTCATACTATCTATGTTATTCTTCACCAATGTTATACCTGATTTTATTTTCTACGATGGCTATATGGTTATAAATATCCCGCCATACTAACAATATACCTCATTACCACTATAGTACAAAAATTAGTATCAAATGACTATAAACTATACTATGGTACTGCAGATTCCATATTCGTTGATTCTGTAATATAATCAACTTTACCTTGATCACAAAAAGCCAACAACGTATACTCATGCAACCAAAAATATATGCAAAGAAGCTTAGCAAATTTAAGGATAAAATTATCGTTCGGTACTGATAAGCATCATACACACACTATCGAAGTTAACTTAAATAATGTCATGATTGAGTAAAAAGAAAAAGTATTGAGGACACATTTAGCATCTGTTTACATCATCTCTACTAGTTGATAACCCTTACCGTAGCCTTTAATAATGCTACAAATTATTCAATTTCAATACTAGACTAGGACTAACTCAATTTTTCTAACGTTTCAACGTCCACATGCACACCGCTATGTTGTCAACGTAGTACAATTTTAACCCATTATTACCGATACCTCGATTTTTGTTAAACTCATTTGTATGACTATCAAATGTTAAAAATACACTTGATTGTATTGCAACCGAACACAATTTGAATATTTCTTCTATTGTTTGAAATTAGTTAATAGAAAATACGTTTTAAAAATATAATACATATATAACTTACTAACATACATATATATATATATATATATATATATATATATATATATATATATATATATATGATGGGTATACCAAAAATGGGCTGGCCCCAAAGTTAACGAAGGCCAAAACGGCCCACTGGGATTTCCAACTCATGAAAGGCCCAACCGAGAAGCAGGCCCAAACACTGAAAGGCGCAGGACGGTCAATGCCAACGTCGACCGTCCAAATCTCAACAAACGGCCTACTCGCGTGCAGACGGTCAACTCAGGTATTGACCAGATGTACTGTAGCAGTAGGCCCAACAAGGGCTTTTTACGATTACGGACCTGGCCCCCTTGAGCCCACAATCCATCAAACGGCCAGCAACGGCCCTCCTAGCATCTTCCACGATCCCAGCCGGATCCCAAGATGGGCATTGACAAAATCAGCGCCTTTTTCATAAGGAAGACGCCAGATTTTGTCAATTCCCTATCAACTGGGGCTCTCTAACGGTAACATACACAGAAGGAAGGTGATCAGTTTGGAAAATCACTGACCACCGTAGAAGGAAGCTATCTTGGTCCATTTGGCAACTGGTATCAGCTCTGCAAGGTAGGCCAACCAAGAATAAGGCAGGTGATCACACCTTCCAAAGGAGGGAGTTCACCCTGCCCACCTTAAGTAAACCCTAGAACTCTGGTTCAGGGACACTTTCTGAAACACTTCTTCTAAGACACTACTTTTGATATACAAGTTCTTGCTTACGCATTCTGACCTACGATCAACACGTTCTTACTGACAGACAGACAGAAACTTTTATAGGCAATCGCTTACGTACTGAGACGAGCTTTTACACTCAAGCTCTCACGTACCCAAGCTCTTGCTTACAGAAAGGATCCTTACATCCACGAACGCTGACAGAGTACTGGGCGGAGGCCCATCGTCTCTTCCACTCTTCCAGACGTTCAGATCCCACCAAAGGCTTCCAGCTTCCTAGAGACCTAATCGGCTTCCCGAAAGTAGTTCCCGGAAGCTTCCACGCTTTCGAAACATCATTTCCTTACGCTCCCTGTGAGTAGGAAGCAATCGCTCACATCCTCGACAAGCCAACACTCCTGACCAACCAACTCTCTCCCTTTCTCTTGATTTTCAGCACTACCTTCCCCAACCTCGAAGGCATTACTGACTTAAGCGTCGGAGTATTTTCAGTGGGACAACATCCCGCCGACACACTGACCACTTTTTCGTTTTAGTGGTGTGCAGGATTCGCACTAAGTGAACGGAGCCGGATTAAACAATCCAAACGAATTCGAATCTATTCGAAGTCGGACCCAGGTACGCATCACTGGCGCCGTCTGTGGAAAATACTTACAAAAGCCAACCACTACTCCGAACAACGCTCTCTGTCACCTTCGGACTCTACATTAGCAATGGTGAACACGAGAGCCCAAGCTAGCGATCCCGCTAGAGACGTTACTTACCCCGACCAGGACCACATTACTGGTGCCATGGTCAACGGGGCTACGGATGGAGTTCCAGCGCCCTATTTTTAACAGCTGATAGAGCAGATGCAGGCCAACACACGTTTGCTCCAAATACTTTGTTCTTAGAACGAGCAGCGACTGCAGGCGGCTCCTCTAGCAGCCATCCCTACACCGGCCACCAAAACAAGTGGCCAAAGAAAAAAGAAGCCGGCCAAAAGGCCCGAGAGATCCGGAAACAATCCGATTCTAGCCTCCTCCCGCATTCCTGGCCGAATAGGCCTTGAAGAGCGCTCCGGGAGTACAACTCCGTGAGAAAGTCCAGAGAGAAGAAATCCATGATACTCTCGAGCCGAAGACGGGAATACAGTCTAGGAGCGAGCCTCTAGGATTGCCAGATCTACTGGAGGCAGCAGCCAGCCGGCTGCTGAACCCTCTAGAGACAAGATGGAATTGAGGGCTTACATCAACTCCAAAAGATCAGCAAAGGCCACTCACGCAGATCAGCGAGTGGACAAAATCTGGAACCGTGTGTTCCAAGACGATGAGCACACCATCGACTTGGACTGATCTCCTTTCACAGCGGAGATCCCGAGCCGTCCACTCCCCACCAAGTTTAAGATGTCGTCCCTTGACTCATACGATGGGAGTAGTGATCCGGTGGACCACATGGATCACTTCTGCACCCATCTGAGTCTACAAGGGTTAGAGGACTCAACAATGTGCCGCTGTTTTCCACTCACACAAAAGGAAGATGCCCAAATCTGGTTCCATCACCTTCCTTCAGGCACTATCGGCAGCTCCCATGAACTCATGGATCTCTTCTTAGCTCAGTACGCCTCGAGCCGACGGGAAGAGAAGTAGCCGTGGCATCTCTCCCACATCAAGCAGAAACCGGGAGAGAACCTAAGGCGATTCCTAGATCGTTTTGTGGCGGAGGCCAGGTAGATTCTCCGGATCACGGAGGAGATGAAGCTGGGCAGTTTCATCTCCCCATTGACTTACGGGGACTTCTTCAAGCACGTGGCCCACAAGAATCCCCAAACCATTCGGGAAGCAAAGTCCATCACACGGGCATACGCTACGGCGGAGGAGGACAACGAGAAGAAATGCCCAGAGCGGGCAGATCAGCCTCGATCATTCCCTGCATAGGAAAAAAGGAAGTACGGCGGCAGTGATCACTTCCGTTGGAAGCAACACAGGTCTAGGCCACCGGAGCGCAGAGACTACGGGTCCACTAGCTTCACGCCTCTAACGGACACCCGCTCAAACGTTCTCATGCAGATATGCAGGGAGAAGTTCTTGAGGTGGCCAAAATCACTAAAAAAGGACTTTGAAAACCAGTCAAAGTACTTCGACTTCCACCGCTCTACTGGGCATGCGACGGAGGACTACAAGATGCTACAGAGGGAGATCGAGGAGTTGATCCGCAGAGGGCACCTCACCAAGTACGTCAAGAGCTCCAGACAGAGCTCTAGAGCAGTTGACGAAGAGGGCTAGGAACGGACTCCTCCCCAAAATCGGGTTACAGCAGGGGTGGTTAACATGGTCACCGCCCGACCTGCTAAAAATCCATCCAACAGCGAGGAACAACAGACTGGGAGAAAGAAGCAGCGCACGGTGGACAACGCCGTCAACTTCGGTGATGATGACTTAGCTCATGTTATATCCCCCCATGCTGATCCCCTCGTTGTAACCACACTTGTTTCGTACGGTAGCGTCGACTACCAACTGAAGCCTATCGATAATAGAAGTTCTAGATATTTGCTTTATTTGGATGCGTTCTTTAACTTAGGCTTAAAAAGAATCAACTAAAACCTACCGAATGCCCGTTATATGGCCTCGACAATGAGCCTGTGCCCGTTCAAGGGACTGTCCAATTGGAGGTCACATTGGGTACGTATTCAAAAACAGTAAGTCGAACACTCAACTTCCTAGTGGTCGACCTACCCTCAGTATATAACGTCATACTGGGCAGACCTTGCTTCACAACGTTCAGAACGGTCACCTCAATTCCACACCTCAAAATAAAGTTTCCAACACGCTACGGCGTCGGGGAGGTGCTGGGCGACGAAGTTACCGGACGAACCTGTTACATGTAACAGGTTGCCCCTAGTGGCAGCACTAGAATAACTGAAAAACTCGACCATCAAGACGAGACCACCCTTCAGCAAGCGCAGTCCGGTGAAACCACAGATCTAATACTACTGGACCCGAAGGAGCCGGAGAAATGTGTACAGATCGACAGCTCACTCACCGGACCACTGCATGATGAACTGGTTGGGTTCCTGCGAAGGAACGCTGACCTTTTTGCATGGACTCTAACAGACATGCCTGGAATCCCAGCAGAAATGATGGTCCATAAGTTAGGGCTTGACTCCGGCCGAAAACCCGTCAGGCAAAAGCAGAGGAACCACTCCGTAAAAAAGCTGATCGCCATCCGAGAGGAGGTGAAGAAGTCATTGGATGCGAGCTTCATTAAAGAAGTTCATTACTTGGGCTGGCTCTCTGAGGTCGTTTTGGTAAAGAAAAGCAACGGAAAATGGTGGATGTGCGTCGATTTTATCGACGTTAACAAGGCCTGCCCAAAAGACAGCTTTCCCTTGCCCAGGATCGACCTGCTGGTTGATTTAACGGCCGGACATGAGCTACTAAGTTTCATGGACGCCTATTCGGGTTACAACCAGATTCGGATGAGTCCGGAGGATGAGGAACAGACCTCGTTCATGACCGGTCAGGGCACCTACTGCTACAACGTGATGCCTTTTGGACTTAAAAATGCTGGAGCGACCTACTAACGGTTGGTCAACAGAATGTTCGAGAAATAGATTGATCGCAACATGGAGGTCTACAATGACGACATGCTCGTTAAGAGTAAGGTCACCGGCAACCACATCCGTGACCTGAAAGAGTCATACGGTTGGTAAAATGGGCTATCGAGTTGGGTGAGTTCGATATCAAATTCCAGCACAGGCCTACTGTAAAGGCACAGGTGCTGGCTGACTTCATTGTCGAGACTACAACCCCAGTTCTCGAGGAACAGCCCAGGGAAAGTGAGGATCTACTTGATGGAGTTTTGGAATGGATACTCCACGTGGACGGATCGTCTACGGACACGAGCAGTGGCACAGGAGTGGTCCTTACAACTTTTGACGGGTTTGAGGTGAAATACTTACTCAGGCTCAACTTCCCGGCAACCAACAACGTTGCCGAGTACGAGGCTCTGCTAGCCGGCCTACAATTAGCCAAGGAGTACTCTGCCAAGAGACTGGCAGTTTACAGCGACTCCGAGCTAATCGTTAACCAAGTTAACGGAGGTTTTGAGGCGAACAACCATCACCTGGCCAAGTACTTGGCAAAGGCAAGGGAGGCCGCCCAGGGTTTCAACAAACTGACCCTGGTTCACGTTCCCAGAATTAAAAACTGGAAGGCAGACTAGCTGGCCAAAGCCGCTGCAGTCGAAAACCCGAAACAGTATTCGAGGGACATGCGGGAGATCCTAAACGCTCACAGTATTGTGAAGTGAGAGACAATGCAGATTTTCAAAGCGGAAAACTGGATGACGTCTTTCCTTAGCTACCTGGCAGACGGATCATTGCCAGAGGATGTTGAGAAGGCCAAACGGGTCAGGAAGACAGTCGGATGGTATGCTATGTTTGACAGACGGCTATATCGCCGTGGCTACTCGACCACATACCTCCGCTGCCTAACTCCTGAAGAGGCTGACTACGCTTTAGGAAAAGTCCACCTCAAGATCTATGGATCGCACATCGGCGGGAAAAACTTAGCTTTCAAAGTCATGCAACATGGCTACTACTGGCCCTTGATGAAAAAAGGACACGCTCGAGTTTGTGAAGAGAAGTAAAAGTTGCCAACTTCATAGCAACCTTCACCACCAGCCATCCGCGGATCTGAAAACCCTTCAGGCCCCTTGGCTCTTCGCACAATGGGGGCTCTATCTTCTCGACCCGTTTCCCATTGCCACAGGACAAAGAAAATTCATCATCGTGGGATTCGACTACTTCACCAAGTGGGTCCAGGCCGTCCCACTGACAAAGATCACAGAGCATAATGCCTTGGAATTCCTTCGCCAGAGCATCATCTGCAGATTCGGTGTCCCCAAGGTCATTGTGACCGACAACGGGACCCAGTTCTCGAGAAAATGCTTCACCAAGTATTACACCAGCCTTGGCATCAAGCTGGTCCACACTTCAATAGCATACCCCCAAGCCAACAGACAGGTGGAGGTCACAAACCGAAAGCTGCTCCACGGGTTAAAAACTAAGCTGGAGGACGCCGGGGGCTCCTGGGCTAACGAGCTCCCTTCCGTTCTCTGGTCTTATGGACAACCCCGAAGGAACCAACACATGCGACGCCCTTCAGCCTCTGTTACGAGACTGAGGCGGTAATCCTGGTCAAAATTGAGCTTCCGAGTCTTAGGGTGGAGTCCTTCGACCCACAGGCAAACTTCCAAAAAATCAGGGAACACCTAGACTTGCTAGAGGAAGCTCGCGACGCCACCAGAGTACGGACAGCGGCCTACCAACATCGAGTCACCCGATACTATAACAAAGAAGTTAAGGCACGACGACTCGATGTAGGAGACCTAGTCCTACGAGGCGTCGAGGCCACAAGCAGGCTGGCCGGCTGCAACAAGTTCTCTCTTAATTGGGAAGGGTCTTTCCTCGTCTCTGCTGTCCTGTGAAACGGAGCCTATAAACTCCGAAACAATGATGGGAAACTGGTTCCGCGAACGTGAAACGCAACCTACCTTAGACACTACTTCCAATAGCGGGTGCAGGTACGCATTTGCATTATTGTGTGCACTCGCTTGCTTGATTTGAATTTACAAAAATAAGTGTTTACTTAGCATACTTTCTATCTGCATGTGCATCTATTTTTTTTGTAGGTTATTCGACCTAGACTGCCCCTAAGTCAGGAGGGTCTTCACCCTCTCGTTAAACCCTAGTCATCCAGACGGCTCATAAGCGGTTGAACTTGAACCTCGATCATCTGAGCGGCCCATTAGCGCTTGTATTTAAACCCTGATCATCCAAGTGGCCTATGAGCGGTCTATTATAAACCATGGTTATCCAGGTGGCCCATAATCGGTCTAATATGAACCTCGGTCATCTGAGCTGCCCATTAGCGATCGTATCTAAACCCTGGTCATCTAGACGGCCTATTAGCGGTCGTATTAAAACTTAGTTATCCAAGTGGCCCGATAGCGATCAAAACCTAGGGGGCTTACACAGCACACGCAACGACCTCCTCTACGAGGAGATAGCGTGATCAGTCAGCGACGGTTGAAGGGAGAAGCATCCTTCTCCAACGTTGGCCAGCCAAGTCATCACTTGTACGATGCCACCAAGCTAATTAACACAACCACCTGCCAAGCCTAAGAACTTCGCTTCTTAGGCAACCCAACAAATGACAGCCGGCCAACCAAGTTGGCCGCCCCGATACAACAAAGCATGCAAACACCAAAGCCAATAAAAGTAAATGGACACAAAATTAAAAAGAACTTCCATTTTATTGCTTTGAACGTGTTACAAGCTACATAAGTACAAAAGTTACAACGCAAAAGGCTACGGAGGCGGTGGCTGCCTATGACTGTCCAGGGGCTCCCCCACAAGGTCGTCTCTACGCTGCACCGCACGGTTTGCTAAGTGGAGGAACTTAATGGGGAAGTTGGGGTCGATCAACCGCACAACACGCCGACAAACGTTGACCCCCTCCAATAGCCGTGTGTGCATCATGCCCTCGACCTCGTGGGGACGGATTCGGAGACTCAGCTCATTCTCCAAGGTAGATACTCGCTCGGCAAGCCGTTTGTTGCGCGCTTTGCCTCAATCACCCTCCTCTTTCAAGTGAGCAACCTCAACCTTTAAGTTGGCGTTCTCTGTTTCTACTCCCGCCAGGACAGTTTTGAGGGCAGTAGTCTCCTTCGGGTGCTCTCCTCCCAAAGCAGCCAGCCTGGCATCCAGCCAGGCGATCTCTGCCTCCCTATCGGCAAGCTCCTGGTCACGCTGCTCCACCACCTTGATGACGGCGGAAGCCAACTTCCTTGACTGCATAAGAGACAAACAAAGAACAAAGTTAGAAATCTAGGAAAGGAGAAAGAATGCGAAAGCCATCACCAAGAATCGTACCTCCCAAAATCTCCTCGCGGGCCTCTCGGGCCTAGACTCAAGACCTAGCCCAGGCGGCGATGGACCAAGAGCATCCTCTCGAGCCGAGCTGGTGGCAGCTTCCTCCAGAATGCTCTCCAGCAGTTCATCAGTTTTATCCATGGCAATTGCGGGCTCCTTAACTGCAGCCTCCGAAGTACCTGCTGGAGGATCAAACTCTACGATTGGCTCCACAACAGGAGTCCGCGCAACTGGAGAGCTAACGGATGGCTCCCGTACATCCACCACTGGCTCACAAGCTGGCTCCACAAAGGATTCTGTCAACACCGCACAAGGAACCACTTGCGGCATGGGCTGCGACAGGATGACACCCTCTCCTAAGTCTGTCGGCCAGTTCTCATAGGTCCCCTCCAGGCCCGCAATACTACTAGGTCCACTGCAGATCCCGACAGCGACGTAATCAATGTGGGACGACGACGATTAAGGAGTCTTCAGTGCCTTCTCGGGCAACGGGCCAATAAACCCTTCATCAGTGTGCCACATACGGATGATCAGGCCTTTAGAGTCCTCCGGCCGCATCATCCTTGCTTGCGGCGTGGGCTTTTGAACCGGGGAAGGCGGTCCCTGGTTCACCTTCCTGGTCTCCGCCCGAGAAACCAGGAAGTCCCTCTTGGAGTCAACAGGGTTTTCCTTAACCAAGTCGGTTAACCACTCTAAGGACGCCGTCTCCGCCACGGACGGCATCTCCGTGTACACCTCCGACACCTGGCCCCAGTCCTTCGCAAGGGGCCAGGTCGCTCCCACACTCACAAAAAAGAACCGCTTCTTCCAGTTCAATAACGAGTCATAAATGGCCGTGTTTATTTTCAGGCCAGAACGGGGGACGAGCGATATTCACTCGCCTCCCTAGTATATCTTAAACAGACCCTTCACCATCGACATTCTTAGCATCTTAGAGTGTTTTCAAAGGAAAATACATAGAGTACAGAGATATCGGACGACATTGGCGTGAAGTTGAGCTATCGAGACTCGTAGGGCTCGCAGAACGAGTAGCAAGTTGTCTGGCAACGGAAGACGGAGGCCGCTCCTCAGGTGGGCCTCGTACACTGTGATGTGCCATGCTGGTGGAGCAAAGGCTCTGTCGTTCTTTCCCGGGACTCTCCATGCGATTTCCTTTGGGATGTTGAACTCAACGCACAATGCTTTAACATCACTCTCTCTAAGGACGGAGGCAATGTCGGCGACGAAGGCCATGGTTTGCAGGAAGGGCTAGGGTTTCTGAGAAGTTGGAGATGAAGAAGACGAAGGCTAGGAGGCGTAGAAGGTTTTCAAAACGTGGAGGGAAACTTGAACGACCAAAACGCCTTAAACCCCTGAGAAAGGATGTCGTTTCTCTTGCCACGTGTCGCCTCCTTGCTTGGCTCTTCAAAAGGCAGATCTCTGACGTATTAATAACCAGGATATCTACCCAATCAAAAGAAGATGCGTGTTTACTTTTGGCCTACAAGCCGGCTAATGGCCACGCATCCATCAGGTCTGGTAGAAAGCTTTCCGAAACTCACCAAGACGGTCAACATTCTCTTCCAGAACTGACCAAAGACGGTCAACAGTTCTGGTCAATATTCTTTTTTTCTAATTGACCAACGGCAAATGGTTTCGATCAACATTTCCCTCGGAATCGACCAAAATGGTCAGCAGCCGGCCAATATTCTCTTCCTGAATCGACCAAAGACGGCGTTCTTACGTCAATATTCTCTCCGAATCGACTAAGATAATCAGCGATTACGCCAATATTCTTCTCCAAAACTAACCAAGACGGTCAACAGTTCTCATCAACATTTTCCTCCAGAACTGACCAAAATGGTCAACATTCTCTTCCGAAACTGACCAAAGACGGTCAACAGTTCTGGTCAATATTCTTTTTCGGAACTAACCAAAACGGTCAACAGTTTCGGCCAACATTCTCTCCAGAATCGACTAAGACGGTCAACAGTTATGGTCAATATCCTTCTCCGGAACTGACCAAGACGGTCAACAGTTCTAATCGACATTCTTCTCCGAAACTAGCCACAGACGGTCAACAGTTTCGGTTAAACTCTCCTCATCACATTTCATAGAGTCCTCCGGGATCCTCAAACAACAAAGGGTAATAAGGGGCATCCCATCATGAACATACCGGAGGCCAGACTTACGACCGGCGACATCGGGGTTAGTGATGGGTATACCGAAATTGGGTTGGCCCAAAGTCAACGAAGGCCCAGAACGACCTGTTGGATGGTTAACTCGTGAACAACCCAACTGGAGACGCAGGCCCAAACCTTAAAAGGCTTAGGACGGTCAAAACCAACGTTGACCATCCAGACCTTAGCAGACAGCCTACTGCGTGTAGACGGTCAACTCAGGCGTTGATCGGACGTACTGTAGTAGTAGGCCCAACAAGGGCATTTTATGGTTACGAACCTGGCCCACTTGAGCCCACGATCCATCAAACGGTCAGCAACGACCCTTCTAGCATCTTCCACAATCCCCGCCGGCTTCCAAGATGAGCATTGACAAAATCAGCGCCTTTCCCATAAGGAAGGCGCCAGATTTTATCAGTTCCCTGCCAATTGGGGCTCATCAACGGTAACATACACAGAAGGAAGATGATCAGTTTTTAAAGCTACTGACCGTCGTGGAAGGAAGCTATCTTGGTCCGTTTGACAACTGACATCGGCTCTGAAAGGCAGGCCAACCAAGAATAAGAAAGGTGATCACACCTTCCAAAGGAGGGAGATCACCCTACCCACCTTAAGTAAACCCTAGAACTCTGGTTCAAGGACGTTTTCTGAAACACTTCTTCTAAGACACTACTTCTGATATACAAGTTCTTGCTTACGCATTCTGACCTACGATCAATACGTTCTTACTGACAGACATACAGAAACTTTTACAGGCAATCGCTTACGTACTGAGACGAGCTTTTACACTCAAGCTCTCACGTATCCAAGCTCTTGCTTACAGAAAGGATTCTTACATCCATGAACGTTGACAGAGTACTGGACGGAAGTCTATCGTCTCTTCCACTCTTCCAGACGTTCAGATCCCACCAAAGGCCTCCAACTTCTTGGAGAGCTGATCAGCTTACCGAGAGTCGTTCTCGGAAGCTTCCACGTTTTCGGAACATCCTTTCCTTACGCTCCCTGTGAGTAGGAAGCGATCACTCACATCCTCGACAAACCAACACTCCCGACCAACCAACTCTCTCCCTTTCTTTTGCTTTTCAGTACTACCTTCCCCAACTTCGAAGGCTTTACTGACTTGAGCGTCGGAATGTTTTCCGTGGGACATCCCGCCGACACACTGACCTCTTGTTCGTTTTAGTGGTGTACAGAATTCGTACTCAATAAGCGAAATCGGATCAAACAAACAAGACAAATCTGAATCTGTTTAAATTCGGATCGAGGTACGCATATATATATATATGATAAATCTCCCTCTTTCTCCAAGTTTCCCCTTTCTTCCCGAACCTTCCTATTTGTTTTTTCTCATCTTCCATGTATTCTTTCTTTGCGTACTTTTCTTCCATTCTGCCTTCTCTGCCGTTGCCCTAATTTCTCTTCTCCCGATGGCGATTCAACACGGTACAACGGCGACGGCCCCGAAAACCCCTAGGTAACTTCGATTCTCTCTACTATTAACGGGATTTTTTATGAAATTGTGTTCCATTACCGATTTCGCGCTCTCTCTCTCTCTCTCTCTCTCTCTCTCTCTCTCTCTCCTCGTTTTTTCCCATAAAATTGTGGAAAAGAGAATCGCCTGTAAACGGGGAAATGGATGAAATATGGAGAATCACTTGCAATTCAGAGGAGCTGGAGAAAATAAAGGGAGTCACTTGCTTAAATTCGCTCCACGGCAGCAACGACAAGCACCGGCCGTAATGGAGTAAATTTCTGATTTACCTTTTTCCTCCTCCTTCGACCCTTGCTTTCACTGCTCTCTCTCTCTCTCTCTCTTCGGTCTCTAATTTCTGCCGCTCTCGCCATTCGTGAAAGAAGAGTGGATGGCTTAAATGAAATTTCTAAAAGCAAGTAAGATGTTGCAACTGGGTTGGTGAGAGTAGGTGCTGCAGTACAGGAATTGCTTGGGAGGAATCATCCGATGGCATGGTGAGGGAGAGTGGCTGAGGGTTGAGTTTGGGAAGGAAAAGTCTGATGATTTCGAGAGAGAGAGGAGTGGAAGGGAGTTTCCTCTTTTTTTTTTTTTTCATATTATAATAATAATTATTATTATAGATATTGTTATCATTATATTATTTTAATTATTATATGTATTATTATTTTAATTATTATTATTATTATTATTATTATAGTGCTACTAAATCAAATAATATGTTCCACTGAAAATATTGAGGTATTACACCACAAGAGGAGATTTTCAATGGAGACCATGCACATTTGGCCTGCCAATCGCTGCCACTGCATGGCAAACCTTGCCATTGTTGCACTCCAAGCTTGCTAACCACATCACGAAACCTGGAATACACAATGATCACCTATTGGCTGCCTCCACGGTGTCTGAGTTGGGATAACAGACATTCATACCTTCCATATGCAGTCACGTTATTTTAAGCCAAAAGGAATCATCATCCAACCTGAACTTTTATACAGGTTAAATTTATATGGTAATTTTTACGAAAAGGCTCGATGAACAATTGTCATTTGTTCGCTTCATCTGACTGGTTTGATGTAATATTAGGTGTCATCCATGATTTGCCAAATCTCTTAATTAATTATTATGATTTAAGAGATATGAATTAATTAATTATTGTGAATAATGAATTCGGTAGATATTAAAAGTGTTTGATTCATTTATCAATAAAAAAAATATTTTAATCAGTCAAAGAAGATTTGATATTTTTATATTATAGGGTTGAATGTTGAATCTATGGGTCACATATTTTTTAGTATCACATTGTTATCACTTATGAAATTTATTAGTTCACTGTCAATTATACAAATATATAATTGCATATGAAATTTTGTTATTCTCACATTGGTTAGCCCTTTTACCTTTCTTTATTGGAGATTTAAATGGGGGAGGCTAATTGCATCCCTTAAATCATAGGTAAAGAAGGGACGTGTTTGGCTTCCTCCATAGTAATTGCCCAGGAGCCATGAAGTTAGAGGGGATGAAGGTGGTTTCACTTGTAGGAAAAAGGAAAGGGAAAATGAGAGAGGAGCAACGTGTTCCTCTTCAATGCCTTGTTATCCACATGCCATTTTGTGTTTTTTCTTTATTCAATTTAGTTGAGTGGTAGATAGTATTAGATTGTTGATATAACATTTTTATATATTATCAACAGTTGATAAGTGGGCAGAATTTTATCTTAAAGGTAGGTATAAAAGTTTTTAATATTCTAATAGTTAGAATAATTATCTAAGTAACTGATAGCATATATAATTTGTATACATGTGGATAATGTTTGTGTAGTTGGTCATTGCTGGTTTCAACCTTATGCTTCGTGTCAACTTTTATATTTATTTTATACATATGCATATTATAAAGATTTGATGTTATATTACTTATCGTCAAAGTCAAATATTTTATTTGATATGTTTTTTTAATCGATTTAATGGAATATCCTCACGTTTAAAATAAAATGATTTTAAAATTTTGCTATGCTTTTGATATTGATTTTCTTACATATGCATATCCCTTATAACATAAATCGAATTTGTCGTTCTTTTAAATTCAAGGAGAGTGTTAAAGTATAATTCATGCTGCCCGTGTATCCTATATTTAGTCTCACTTTGGTAGATGTATTTGATGCTGCCCACCATGCAAAAAGACTAGTTGGAACCCCAATCTCCATGATGAGTTGCACTCAGCTTTCTAATTAATTCCCGCCGGAAAAGATTGTTAAAAATATTTCACTTACTATACTATTTATTTAATAATTTATTAAAATAATTAAATTTTATATTATTTAGTTAATTAGAGAAATCATTTTTTATAAGGCTGATCTTTGATATTTGAAAGATATATGACTAATTTAGAATTTCAACATATTTTAAATAGCTATTTAATTTTTATTATTTATTTATATAATATTTAGTTTTGACCATTTGACAAATTATCTGTGATAGGAAAATGTGATACAGTTGTCAAATGTTGAGGGTGGCCAACTCCCGGGCTAGGCTTGAGGTCAAGGTTGCTGTTAAGACTCAGCTTGCACAATCCCAATTGCAGTGTGAGGAGAAAAGCTTTGAGATGAGACAGCAGAGCTGAGGGGCAGCGATGATGGAGCAGCCAACAACTTCAGCGGAGCTGCCGATTGAGGCATTGCTAGTAAGTATCAAGGAGGGTGATAAATCACCCGTTAAGGCCGATCCATAATCAAAGGCCGCTGCTACAAAGACTGAGGTATGGATTCACAAAATCGTCATTGTAATTGCTCAAATGCCCAGTGAGCAAGATTTTAGATTGGCTAGCAATTGATGACCCACATTGATGTACAAAGTTCTGTGAGGTTATCTGTGTTGAAGTAAATTTAATCCTTTGAAAATTTTTCATGAATCAACAAATGTTTTAAAAATAATAATTTTAAATGTATTATAATTTCACTTTCTTTAATATACTATATGTATATTATAAGTGTAAATAACTTCGTATGATTCGTCTTGAAAAAATAATGAAACATTATTTAATGACATTTTACAACGAAAATAAACCTAAATTTCTTTTAAAAAAAATAATATTCTATAACTCTTATTAATTTTTACATGTAGTAAATAAATGTTAAGAATAATTTGATATTTGTAAGTTTTTATTTCACATCTTTGCTTGTGTTTTCTCTTCTATTTTGAAACCGATGACAATATCTATTTATAAATACATTAACACGCAAATATACATGTCTAATTAATTTTTTAAAAAAAAATGGTTAAAAGTTAGGTTGGTTAAAATTATGGTTGGTAGTGAGATTAATTGATAAATCACCAAAATAATTTTCAAATGCCGTGTAGGTGCCATTTGTGCGCTACATAAATTTGTCGGTGATACATGGCATGTGTCACACGTCCAAATGGCAAGTCAATATGAGACTTTATAGTATTTACAAAATTAAAAATCTCCAATAATCTTGGCAAGGTGAAATACTGCAGCTAAGGATGTTTTTGAGATGTTAGAGTTTTGTATGATCGAGGGCTATATATGATAGAGCTTGACCTTTCTGAAGCAATATGTCCATTTGCATATTTTTGGTGTTTTCTATGTTATATTTTTTTTTGTCAACTAATTAGCCTTAAATTTTATTGATCATATCTTATACTTGTGAATCTTCATTAGCTTATTTTGGACTTATTTTGAGAAGCTTGAACGTCATAAGTTGGTGTGCGCAATATTTGAGTAGAATATGGCCAAGTTGGGCTTATTCTCACTTAGTGATGTTGCTAATATCTAATGTAGGTTAGTCAGACTATGGTCTATTATATCTGCATATCTAATATATATTTGTTTGCAAATAACTTATATTATCAATGTTAAAACAAATAACAATTCAAAAATAGGAGCATGGGGAGAGAGAATTGAAATGCTTATCCGAAATTACTCGTAAGCCAATCACTTAGTCTTTCATGGGGTCACGTAGAAGCTCTACCTTTTAAGAATTATTAGATTTTTAGGCCTATAAATACTTCATAAATACAAGTATGGTGGTCTATGTATGTCTTTATTCGTTCATACTTGTCATTAGGATTGGCTTGGAGCCTTATTTGAGTTCCGTAGGAACTCAATATGATTACCTTGCTTAATCATCAAATATAGCTTTTGATGCAAATTTTCCAATTCTCGGTGCAGTGGTCAAGGCTTAAATGATTGCCTTCAATTATCTGAATAACTTCTTATTCCAAATCTATCACAAGATAAAAGTTGAGATAAGCGTTAGTTATTCTCAGTCTTATTTAACCAAGGTTGACCAAAAAACATAGTATCAGTTTAATCCGTACTCTGGGCAATTTTCCTTGGGAAACTTTTACTCATTTCGTTGGCACCAGTTTTCTTTCAATGCCTTAATATGTCCTTTGCCTGCTCTTCTACATCGTCAAAACTCAAGGGTTTTGTCTCGGATAATTGCCCCTTTTCTTCTCTAGCGTCCCTTCTCTCAGCTTCCCGCGGCTACTTTTTCTTCCGCACTTATCTTTTCTTCTCCCTTCCTCTCCTTTCTCTTCTCCTCTCAAGTGCCTTGTTGTCTCATGCTTGTGCCGTTGTGGTCTTTGCCGCCATTGTTGTAAACTTCACTCTGATTCACAAGTCGTTGCTCCTGTAGGTATGTCATTGCCGTGCCATGTCGTTTCTTTGATTATTATGGATTTTTCATACTTGAAATGGAACCTTAAATCTTACTGATTTTGTCAATTTTTCTAACTGGATTTTTGGGATCTTCATTTCTTTGATTATTGAGGATCTTAGCCCAAACCCTGATCTGGGTGAATTTTATTTCTCCTCTCTTATTATTGGGAATTTTTCAAATTTCGTGCAATTATGTTGTCTACCAGATGTGGGCACAACTAAGTAGTGAATTCTGACAAGTTTAATCCTTTTTTATCAGTATTTTTAGTTAATGAATTGAGTTTGGGCTCAAGCTCAGACTCCAAAAGGGTTGCGCATCCCACTCCTATACAATTCATAGAGGGGAAGAGGGTAAATGGGAGATAGAGAGGGGGGAGGGAGACAAGGGGAAGGCATACCAGTGGTTGGCGGAGGGTGGAGGCTGGAGCCAGGGTTTTTATTTTGTTTTTTAATTAAGATTTGATTAAGAAAAATTAATCAAGATAAATAAAATGCTTGCCCTAATTGAAGTTAATTAAGAATTGTTGTGGTTTAATTTTGACAGATCAAAATAGCAATTGATAAATTTTCAAGATTTTTAAAAGTTTAGAATGGGCTTGTGAGAAAAATGAAGTTCAAAACAGATTAGCAATATTTGGAGAAATTCAGAATAATTTTGGCATATAACCCCTTTAGTCCAACAACAAATTTGCTGAACTGGTTTTGCTAAATATGCTGATGTAGTTGTTGTGTGAATCCTGCTGTCTAATGTACATCAGCTTGGATTGAACATGAACATTACATATTTTAATATCTACTGCAATGGGGATAAAATTGAGTCAGAAAATTTTTGCTTAAAGAATGTCTTTGTTTTCATATCTATGTTTTCACTAATTTAATGTTTGTAGTTTAGAAATTTGTCTGAAGGGCCAACAAAGCCCTTTGGGTGCTAGTATTGTCCACTAAGCCACGATACAGTAAGATTAATGCCTTCAGGCTAGTTTGTTCATTGACTGAATTACATTCACATCAATTGCTTTTTAATATTTAGAGGTATTTATTGAAACTTGGTATTCTTTGAAAATAAAACTGTAGCATGTGCTTTCCTTTTCAAGAACTTTTAAACTGTATTAAGTGTTTGATATGTAGAAAGGATGAGGAAGATATCAAATTACTTGTTGTGATGTAAGATGGCCTGAGGGTTGTTCAGAAGGACACGAAAACCAGTCTTGTTATTTTGGACTATCTTCATAGACACTGTTTCATTCAAAATTGGAGATCGTGATGTTATTTTGAACACTTGAACTGCATTTCGTTGCTCAGTCTCCTCCGTTCCTCCTACTCATCGTTCTCTTCTCTCATTTGAAATCTATACCCATCCTTCCAATCGGTGAAATCTCATCGATAACTCATCCTTTTAAGTGGCTTTGTCACATTGGTGGCAAGATGCACAAGAAAGTGTGGACTATTGCCAGCAATATCATTTTAGTCAGTCTTCTTTACTATCAGATATAATTTTCCTGCGTTTTTTTAAGCAAAGCTGTATATTTATAAATTGTGCAAATTTTGATATTTCACGACCTTTTTGGATTCATATCGTGATGTTTCTGCCAAAATCTTTATTGTTTTGGTGTTTGGATTGTGTGTAAATTTTTCGCTTTCAATATCTCTATTTCTATCTGTTGTGTCCTCGGATCCTAATCTCTGTACAGACGGGGATCCGAATGCAAAGTAACACAAATATAGTTTTTTAAGCAGAAGAGGGAGAGAGAGACAGTGATACACGGTATTTTTACGTGAAAAACTTCCCTCTAAATGAGAGGGATAAACGACGGGACTTTGGGTTCGGGAATAATTTCACTATTCAGGCTTGTGAGTATAAAGGGTGGAGAACGGGAGGTAATTGGTGATTCTCAAGGATCACTCTAATTATTGCGGGAGTTCTCTCAGTTGCGCAGCATGGCGTCTTTCTCTCTCTATCAGCGCAAATGCAAGTGCAAATGTGCATAAGAAAAAAGCCCGGTCCCATATTAGGTTCACAGTAAATGTATATATAGTGGCCTGGATCATCCTACATGGAGCACCCACGTGGAGTTGGCATATGCCGGGGATCCTGCCACCGACTCTACAAATCCATCTTGCTATGTCGAAGATGTTGCGTGCATGCGGGCAGCATGACGTCTTTCTTTCTCTCTCTATTAGCGCAAATGCAAGTGCAAATGTGCATAAGAAAAAAGTCCGGTCCCATATTAGGTTCACAGTAAATGTATATGTAGTGGCTTGGATCATCCTACATGGAGCACCCACGCCTAGAATATGACACCGAAATCCCAAGGATCTTTAGCAAGCGAAATGTCCGAAAACTTAACTCAATAAGCTCGAGGATTCAGCAAAGACCCAGAAGGCTTTCTAGGTACGAGGACAATCTTATCACCTCTGGGCCATCAGGTCAAGGGAAAAGAGGGTCCAAGATGACCGGGCATGCCAACGCCACGTGTCCTCATGCCAATGGCATGATCCCCCTCTATAAATGCCCCATTCAAGTAATGAGAGAAAGGATTCCAAGAAGTTGACACTTGCATACATATTGTGAACAACAACCAAAGGAAGGAAAGTAAGAAAAGAAAAGAGAATTCGAGATCTCTTGCCTTGTAACTTCGTGTGGCAACAAAAGGTGCCACCGTTATCAGTTTTACTCCGTTCCGAAGATAGTGGAATCTTTTGGACCTAGTGTCCACCATCGTGGTTTTTCTTCCTCTCATTCAAAAAAGGGTTTTCCACGTAAAGTCTTCGTCATGCTACCTCGTCCCCATTTTACTTCCCAAAATGTTATTCTCGTTAAACTTAACAATTTCTTTTGTGTTGTACGATTCCGTCTGTCCAAGAACGCAAAGAGAGGACTCGAACTTTCGTTGCACGGCAGTTGGAATACAAGGACGCATCAATTTTAATATGACCTGAAATGACTCAACTATAATACAAATTACAAGATAAAAGAAGAATTAAACAATTAAAAATTAGAAAATATTTTCAATAAATTTTTTTCCTAAAATCATAAGAACTCCACTAAAATCGGTATATTTAGCTATTGAACCTGTTTAGTAAATGCAATAAACTCGGCCATTTAAATCCACTAATTAATCTTATATCGTGTTACAATTTATGAATTTATGACGGTGCCATAATGTTTTGATATTGTACGGAAATGTATGAATCTTTGCTTTTTTTTTTTTTTTTTTTTTTATATAAGGTTAGCCTTTCCCCCAATAAAGGGGGCGTAGAAGTAATTGGACCACAGGGGATAAGGGTGGAGAAGGAAATATCAAAAGCACGAAAAAGGTGATATTCTAATCATTGAAATTATATTTTTTTATTATTGTCATATTCTTAATGACATGATCCGTCAGTGGTCCATTTTTATAAGTACGTAAAAATAATAAATACATAAATAAAAATATTTAAATAGATTAATAAATATTTAAATAATAAATAGATATTTAAAAATAATTAAGAATATTTCTAAATACTATATATATATATATACATATATATATATATATATATAAATAATAAATAGATATTTAAAAATAATTAAGAATATTTCTAAATACTATATATATATATATATATATTTAAAAATTACTTTTCTAATAATTAAAAAAATAATCTAAACGATTTTAACTTAACATCCATTAAAGTTTCAGCGATTTAAAATGTTCAACACCCACAAATATCCTAAATCCAAAACAAAAGAAGCAAAAATAAAAATAAAAAAAAAATTATGAACACAAGTTAGCCCACCTCCGTCATAGTGAAAATACGTCTGATTATAAAATAACACAACAATTACATTAATTTGTCCTAAGGTCTTGAAATTCTTGACTGGCACGGCTTCTGTCTTGAATTCTACTAGGATCCTCTACTTCAGTTGTGTTATTACTGGCAACCGGCAGTATAAGATTTTCATCTCTTGCATGAGAATACAAGGGACGGGCTTCCCTTACTTTTACTTCTATTATGTTCCTTCTACGAATTGGTTGTGTAATATATTTATTTCTTCGAGCAACGAACTGTCCATCGGCGTTTTCTAGCTCAGCTTGTTCACTTGCACATTTTGTTGTATTCATCCTGCCATCAAACATGTAATATTCAGGCATTTTAAATATTTTAAATCAAGATTCATAAAAATTATATAACTGTCAAATTATTTAAGTTAAATAATAATAGTAATAATAGTAATAGTAAATAAACAAATTAATAAAATCTCTCACCCACCTTATTTCTCTCACTCCTCTCGACGCCCATGCCCTGAGGCCTCCCCACCCCTGACAACACCTCAGCCATCCACTCCCCCCTTCGCCTTGTCGGGCCGGCCCTGCCCCACCCTCTCAATTCACTTCCTCTAAGCTGTCGGACAACTTTTCCTAAATAACCTTTGATACTGCAGGGCCTACTCCCACCAACTCACTTCTCCGAAGTGAAAACCAGAGAGGGAGAATAAACAGAAAGAAAGAGAGAAAGAAAAAGTACGGAGAGAGCGGGTCGAAGGAGAAACGGAAAAAGAATAAATTCAGTAGTTTATTTCGTCACTGTAGGAGTCCACCATTGCAGCCATCACGAGAGCTGTCGCCGGAGACAATCGCAGTCGAAGTCTCCGTCGTTAATTTGTGCCAAAACCGCCGCCAATCCTCGCCTCGTTGCATATCTGGAAAGTGATATTTCCTATTCTACAGATTTATTTGCAAGTGAATTTTCGTACTTCACTATCTCCTCCAATAGCAAGTAAATCCCTATTATTTGCAAGTGATACTTCCCATTTCACCAATTTATTTGCAAGTGATTCTCGGCATTGTCCTTATTTTCTCAATTTGCAAATATTTTTTCATATTTATTGAGTTATCCGTGGCTTGCAAGAGAGGGAGAGAGAGAGAAGGAAAGAGAGACAGATCGAAATTGGAGGATAAACACAATTCCATGAAAAATCTCGTTAAGAATGAAGAAATATCGAAGTACCTGCCCGCCGGCGCCATCGCACTACCGATTTGCCGTCAGGGACCTGCTTCGAACGATTTTGCTTCTGGTCTAAGTTTTGATTATATATTCTTCAAATAGCCAAATTAGGCGATGCTCCATGTATTTTCCCTTCTGATTTCTTTTTTTTTTTGTGGTAAGTATTTTCCCTTCTGATTATAAACGGTCCCCTTATATATTCCCAAAATAGAAAAGATCCTCAAATATGATTATCTTTGATTCTCTCGGAAAATTTGTGCAGTCCAAACTTTGTACAAGTTCCCAAATTTCCTGAGGGTGGTTCTCTTACTGCCTGCCTCCATGGTTGCTTTCTACATATTCGTTAAATATGGTATATTCGTTAAATATAATCATAAAATCTACAAAAATGGTATGCTTTCTATAGTGTTTATCTATTTTGTTTTCTTCACATTGCTAAGTGACTAGTAATAAATGGGGTGGGATATATGACTAATACTTAATTTTATATTTTTATTCCTATTTGGTTTTTACACTTTTACATTAGTTTTTATTTAAATTATATAATTAAAATATATTTTAAGTTATGCAGGTTATATTTTTTGAAGGAGTATTTTAGGAATAAAAGTATGCAAATGGACCATCAAATCTTTTATTTTGTCAATGATTGAAGAAATATAAAGTAAAGAAATATAGTTAAATTTTGAAATAATTAAAATATAAGTGTATATTTAAATATATATATTTAAAAAAGAAAAAAAAAAGATAAAAAGGAAAGATAAAGATAAAAAAGAAAAAATTATATGTTAAAAAAAGCAGAGAGAAAAATGGCAGTGCGCATGCCATGAATAAACAAAAAAAAAAAACAATAAAAGAAAAAATCAGAAAAGCAGCTGGACGTAGAGAAAAAAAACAGAGGCGTGCCAGACGAGGGGGGCTGTACGTTTCCATCGCAGGCGTGCAAAGGAGCAGGGAGGCGGCGAAAGAGCAGGAGAATGACAGAAAAAAATATATATATATATATATAATGAGAAAATATTTCCACCCTTCTCTATTTATAACCGAAAGGGGTGTGGAGGGAAGCTGAGAGGATTTGGTGTGAAGCTGGAGCGAGTTGCATCCTAAACGGGAGCGGGGTACGGCACGCGTTTTGCCGTCGGATGAAAAATCCGACGGCCGAGATTTAAAAAAAAAAAAAACTTAAGAAAAATAAAAAAATAATAATAAACGTTTTTTTTTTTAAATCAAGCACTTAAAAAATTATCAAAACAAAAAATAATAATAAAAAATTATGTTTTTTAATATATATATATATATATTCGCAGCCGTCGGTTTATTTCATCCGACGGCTGCAATGGAAAAGTACGGGCTGCAACGCGGGAAACGCGTTGCAGCCCCCCTCTGCTTTAGGGGCAGAGAGAGGAGAGACAGACAAAGGTCTCTGCTTCTCTCTCACTTCCTTCTCTCTGATTAAATCTCTTTACTCTCGAACTCCCATTCTCAAATCTTCGGAGCTTTTGCTAGCAGAAGTAGATACATTTTGAAAATGCCAAAAGAAATTGCTCAGCATGAAATGTTGTTGGACCCTGAACATTCACAAAAGCCACAACCAAATCTGCAGGAGGTTCAAAATCAAGCGCGAGACCAGCAGCAATCACAACAGGAGCCAAAAGAAATTGCTCAGCATGAAATGTTGTTGGACCCTGAACATTCACAAAAGCCACAACCAAATCTGCAGGAGGTTCAAAATCAAGCGCGAGACCAGCAGCAATCACAACAGGAGCCAAAAGAAATTGCTCAGCATGAAATGTTGTTGGACCCTGAACATTCACAAAAGCCACAACCAAATCTGCAGGAGGTTCAAAATCAAGCGCGAGACCAGCAGCAATCACAACAGGAGCCAAAAGAAATTGCTCAGCATGAAATGTTGTTGGACCCTGAACATTCACAAAAGCCACAACCAAATCTGCAGGAGGTTCAAAATCAAGCGCGAGACCAGCAGCAATCACAACAGGAGCCAAAAGAAATTGCTCAGCATGAAATGTTGTTGGACCCTGAACATTCACAAAACCCACAACCAAATCTGCAGGAGGTTCAAAATCAAGCGCGAGACCAGCAGCAATCACAACAGGAGCCAAAAGAAATTGCTCAGCATGAAATGTTGTTGGACCCTGAACATTCACAAAACCCACAACCAAATCTGCAGGAGGTTCAAAATCAAGCGCGAGACCAGCAGCAATCACAACAGGAGCCAAAAGAAATTGCTCAGCATGAAATGTTGTTGGACCCTGAACATTCACAAAACCCACAACCAAATCTGCAGGAGGTTCAAAATCAAGCGCGAGACCAGCAGCAATCACAACAGGAGCCAAAAGAAATTGCTCAGTATGAAATGTTGTTGGACCCTGAACATTCACAAAACCCACAACCAAATCTGCAGGAGGTTCAAAATCAAGCGCGAGACCAGCAGCAATCACAACAGGAGCCAAAAGAAATTGCTCAGCATGAAATGTTGTTGGACCCTGAACATTCACAAAACCCACAACCAAATCTGCAGGAGGTTCAAAACCAAGCGCGAGACCAGCAGCAATCACAACAGGAGCCAAAAGAAATTGCTCAGCATGAAATGTTGTTGGACCCTGAACATTCACAAAACCCACAACCAAATCTGCAGGAGGTTCAAAATCAAGCGCGAGACCAGCAGCAATCACAACAGGAGCCAAAAGAAATTGCTCAGTATGAAATGTTGTTGGACCCTGAACATTCACAAAACCCACAACCAAATCTGCAGGAGGTTCAAAATCAAGCGCGAGACCAGCAGCAATCACAACAGGAGCCAAAAGAAATTGCTCAGCATGAAATGTTGTTGGACCCTGAACATTCACAAAACCCACAACCAAATCTGCAGGAGGTTCAAAATCAAGCGCGAGACCAGCAGCAATCACAACAGGAGCGACAAAGTAATCTCTCTCTCTCTCTCTCTGTCTTTCTGTCTCTGTCTCTCTATTCCCCCTTTTTCTTAGATCTAATTTTCTTGGTAGATTTCTCTCCAAATCTCAAGGAAGTACCTTCTGTTTGGTAGGCGAGAAAATGGAGGAATAGAAACACCTGTAAACGAATACACTTTTTTGGGTTTCCCATTTGCCATGCAGCGAGTTTTTTTTTTTTTTTTTTTAGAGCTTATGGTTATAGCTATTACTATCTATTTTTTTTCCCGTCTAACCCTAATCGATTTCATCGTGTGCCTGAAAACCGAAATTGTTGAGGATTTTGCATTTTCTTTTGGAGCGATTGATGGTTTAAGACTGTTGGTTGTGAAGAACTCTTTCTGTATTCCTTTTCAGTTTTCTCGTTCTTTGTACTGTTATTTTCTGTAGGGAAAAAAGATGAATGTATGTCCGTTTGTTGATGGTTGAACCCTGTTTTTGTTAAAAATATGTCCCACGTGATGAGACATATAATTTGGTTCTGATTATCGTATTTTCTTCAATTATACGTATTCTGTTTTTCAAAAATTAAAATCCATGAAAGATGAAAAACAGTGGCTCCAAACAAGTTTTCATTCATGGCGTCATGCATCTGCCCTGTTGATCACTCAAACCCTTCATCTGCCATTCTAAATCTGGTCGTGCGTTCCCGGTCAGTGTATATGTAGATCAAATTAGGGGTCATAACCATACATGGCCATTTCATAAGTTTGCGCCAAACAACAAACCTTTTCTGCATAAGAAACAGTAAGAAAAGTGGCGTGAATTTATTTATTTTATCGGCGACGGTTTATGCCTTTTGTTGTTTGCCATTGTTCACTGCCATCCATAATCCCCTCCGCCATTATTCAACGTTATATTTAAAAAAAAAAAAAGGATTATGGATACAGAGAAAATGGCGCAAAATTAAACTGTTCATTTCAGAGTGGCGTGAGCGACAGAACCCGCCACCGTTTGCTGATAGTATGGTTGTTTTTCATCAACCCATCGCTGTTTTGTTGCCGGCCGACATGAACAGTTGCCCGTTTTTGCGCCAAAATATGACGCGAAAGTGTTGTCGATTCTATTGTTTGAAATCGGTCGCCACTGGAAGAAATCGGACCGTCGTTCGTTGCGACGTTTATCGGCGGTGGTCGATTTGGCGCCGATTGTCTGCAATGTTAGGCAGCAGTGGGAAAACTGAAGGGAAAGTTTTCAGAGGCGAGAGATGGCAGAAGAAGATGATAGCCAGGAAAAGAAATATAAAATTATTTTATATATAAAAAACAAATAGGAAATCCAGAAAGAAATGAATGAATAAAATAATATATATTTTTGTTTATTATATAATTATTTGTTTGTTTAATATCTGCAATTTAATTATTTGTACATATGATGTGAAATTTTAAATATGTCATTTTATTATGATTATATATTATGTGTTTAGATTTATACAGATATTATTTATAATATTATACAAAGTAATTGTGATTGAATATCTATGTAATGATGTAGTCTGGTAGCCGCGAAAGTGGCCCGACTAAATAGTTTTATAGATATTAAATCACAGAATGAAAAATTAATATAGTTATCCCATATATTGTCTCGGGGTCACGGTCCGAGACAATTTTAGAGGGCATACCATGCAGGCGACAGATTTCCTGGACAAAAGCAGCGGCGAGGTCTTCAGCTGTAAAGGGTGCGTGGAGGCTCGCGAAATGAGCATACTTCGAAAGTCGATCAACGACCACCGAGATGACAGTTTTGCCATGAGAAGGTGGCAAATGAGTGATGAAGTCCATGGAGATAGAAGTCTAAATGGTGCTAGGTATTGGCAGGGGCTGGAGCTTGTCGGGATAAACCGAGTTGAGGGGTTTAACTTGGTGACACGTAGTGCACTGGGAGACGAAGGTGTGAATGTCGTCTTGCATTTTGGGCCAATAAAAGTGGGTGGCGATACGCGCTAACGTGCGCTGAAAGCCGGTGTGGCCCCCCGTGGGTGAAGCATGATACTCATGCAAAATAAGGTCCTGTAACGCTGATTCAAGGGGAATGAAGACGCGCCCTTTGAAGAAAACCAACCCGTCGCGCACTGAGTAGTGTTCGAAATCCCCAGGCTGATCCTGTATAGCAGACAGTATGTCGGCTGAAGCTAAGTTCCGGCTGTAAAATTGACGGAGGGCAGAGATCAGGGCCACGACAAGGCGAGAGGAGGCGCAGAAAGCATGACAGGCGCCCTCTGGCAGTCTAGAAAGGGCATCTGCTGGGCAATTGTCCCTGCCGGGCTTGTAGATGATCTCAAAATCAGAGCCCAACAATTTAGTGATCCACCGCTGCTGCTCGGGAGTTTGAATGGTTTGGTTTAGGAGTGTCTTGAGGGGTAAATGATCAGTTTGCACAAGGAAGTGTGTGCCCAGCACATATGGGCGCCATTTCTTGATGGCCTCGGAGATAGCACAGAGTTCCCGTATATACGTAGAGGCACCTTGTAGTCGAGAGCTGAGCTGTTTGCTGAAGAAGGCAATGGGGTGTCCCGCTTGGAGTAACACAAAGACTAATGCCCTGTCCAGATGAATCTGTTTGGATGGTGAATGGTTTGGAGAAGTCGGGTAGGGCCAGGACGGGGGTAGTTGTGAGGGCAGTTTTGAGGGCCGTGAAGGCTGTGGTGGCGTCAGCGGTCCAGACAAAGGCATCTTTCCTCAACAGCTGCGTAAGGGGCATAGCGATTTGGGCGTTCGTCAACAAATCGGCGATAATACCCGCCAAGCCTAAGAATCCCGGAGTCGTTTGTGATGGTTGGTGTTGGCCATCATCGCCGAACCGCCAGATTTTGGGCAGATCGACTTCAACCCTCGGGGCGAGACGATGTGTCCCAGGTAAGCGATCGATGTTTGCCCAAACTCGCATTTGCTGCGCTTAACATAGAAAATCTGGTCCCGTAGAATCTGGAGGACCCGAGCCACATGATCACAATCTTGGTTCCCAGTAGGGCTGTAAATCAAGATGTCGTCAAAGAATACTAGCACAAATTTCCGGAGAACAGAACGGAAAATGTTATTCATTTCGGACTGGAAGGTGGAGGGCGCATTGGACTGGCCAAAGGGCATTACTAAGAACTCATAGTGACCCTCATGTGTTCGAAAAGCCGTCTTATGAATATCGGCCGAATGCACTCTGATCTGGTGGTATCCAGATCGCAAATCCAGCTTTGAGAACACCCGTGCGCCATGTAACTCATCCAGTAGCTCGTCCACGGTTGGAATAGGGAACCGGTCTTTGATGGTGAGCGCATTGAGAGCGCGATAGTCCACACAAAAACGCCAGCTACAATCTTTTTTCTTGACCAACAAAACTGGAGAGGAGAAGGGGCTGGTACTCGGCCGAATTATTCCTTCAGCAAGCATTTCGCGGATCAGCTGCTCCATTTCTGTTTTCTGGAAGTGGGGGTAGCGATAGGGCTTAACGTTCACGGGTTCGGTTTGTGGTTTGAGAGGAATGCGATGATCAGTGGAGTGTGGTGGTGGTAGGCCGTGTGGCAGTTCAAAAATATCGGCGAAGGAATTGATGACTTGGATGAGCGTTTGGGTAATTTGTGGGTCTGTGGCTGATGTAAGCGTGGGAAATCCAAAGGAGTCGAATCTTTGGGAGAGATCTTCCGTAGGCGGCATAGTGAGCCGAAATAGGAGGCCACTGATTGGGTGGATTCAGCCCTTTTCAGTTGCCCCAATGTCATTGTGGTGACAGATGCCAGGGGCAAGCCGTGCAGGGTAAGCCTTGTGCCATCGTGATCGAAGCTCATTCGTAGGGATCGATAGTCAAATACCACCGGGCCTATTGTGGCCAGCCATTGGACTCCCAATACCAAATCAGCCCCGTAGATGGGTAACAAATAAAGTTGAACAGCAAAGCAAACTTGTCCCAGGGTGACTTCCACCTTCGAACAGAGTCCTTCTCATCTCAGGGAAGCCCCATTTCCCACTGTAACATTCAGGTGACAAGAAGGTTCAATGGGGAGGCCAAGATACTTGGCGATACGTGTTTGTAGGAAATTATGAGTAGAACCACTGTCCACGAGGATGACCACAGGCTATCCAGAGATGGAGCCTTGCAACCGTAGGGTGGAGGGATTAAAATGTCCTTCTAGTGCATGAAGAGAGATATTGGGAATGGATTACTCGTGGAAGGCAAGGTGGGTCGAGTTCGTGGGGAAGATCACCACGGAGAATCGGGGTCCTCGTGCCCCCTCCGGTTCTCGTAGCCTCGGCAAAGCACCTCCTTCCTCCTCGGCCCAACATACACAGGAATTTAGGTGGGCTACAGCGATGGCCAGGGACAAATTGTTCATCGCAGTTAAAACACAATCCTCGAGCAAGACGAGCAGCCATTTCCGAGGGGGTCAATTTTTTTATGGGTAGTGGCGCGAGAGGGGGTTTTACCGTCATTGGTGCCGGAATGTCCAGAAGCCGAGATACAGGAGGGCGTGCCAATCTTGGTCGACAGCCTCGCTCCTCCACTAATTTAGCCATCCCAATTGCATCGGGTAGAGTGGTTGGTTTCAGCAACAGAAGCTCCCTCCGTATGTCGTCCTTCAGGCCCGAGATGAAGCAGTTGAGCAGATTAGTGGTCGATAAGCCGTGCGTTCGTGTTGACAACGATTCGAACTCCATCATGTAAGCCGTCACGGTGGTTCCTTGCTGGAGCTTGTACAGGGCAGCTTCTGGATTCAGATATGAAGAGGGTCCGAAACGGAGCTTGAGGGCTTTGGAAAAATCCTCCCAGTTGGTTAATTGGCCGGTGGCGTGTATCCACTGGAGCACGGTGCCGGACATGTAGAACGCGGCCACCATCAATTTCTGGTCAGATGGAGTGCCATGAAACAAGAAGAAACGTTCAATCTGGAAGAGCCACCCGAGGACAATTTTGCCAGTGAAGAAGGGCAATTCCAGTTTGGGTAAGCGAATGGAGGTGGAGACCTGTGTGACGTTGGGGGGTGCCGGTAGTAGAGCAAGGGTTTGAGGGCTTGGAGTTGTCGCCGAAGCAATTGAAAAAGGAGATGGAGTGGGTAAGAGTGGCGGATTTGATGTCGGTAGGGTTGGCGTTCCAGGCGAATTAGGAATTGACGCATCTCAGTGAGGGTTTGCTGTAGTTCGCTGACGGAGTGTTGGATTTGGTCGGTGGTGGTGGAAAAGGCGGCGATGCGGTCTGCATGTTCCCTCTGCTCCTGCTAGATGCTCGCAATGGCTTCCTCATGCGCCCGGTATCTCGTCGTCATTCCCTCCGCCATTTCCTCTCAATGAAAGCACCAATAATGTTGCAACCAGGCTAGTTCTGTCGTTCTGGGTTGCTCGCACCCAGATGAAGCCAGAGTTAGATTACAAGAGGGGAGGGGAAGTTTTGGAAGGAGGGGAAGTTCTAGAAGAAGGGGAAGACGACAGTGAACAGTAAGGGAAAGTTCGAGAGATAGAGAGAGAGGGTGAGAGAGAGAAGACGAGTGGCAGAGAAACTGAATGTATATTCTCCCCTTTCCAATCGTTTTCTGGCCAGTATATACTGCCAGTTTAACTGAAAAGCCACCGCACGTGACAGTATACCAATATTCTAAAATGTAATATATACCCTAACAATGTAATATCCTAACAGTTAACAGTGTAATTAAATGTGATAATAAAATAACTATATGTAGTCCCGATATTTTCGTGGAGGCTGTGTTGTGCACGAGTTTTTGCGGGTTCTCGGCTGTGGCGGTGGTGCCGGAGTATCAGCTGCAATGAGATCGGTAACATAGAGCTTATGGTTATAGCTATTACTATCTATTTTTTTTCCTTCTAACCCTAATCGATTTCATCGTGCCTGAAAACCGAAATTGTTAAGGATTTTGCATTTTCTTTTGGAGCGATTGATGGTTTAAGACTGTTGGTTGTGGAGAACTCTTTCTGTATTCCTTTTCAGTTTTCGTGTTCTTTGTACTGTCATTTTCTTTAGGGAAAAAAGATGAATGTATGTCCGTTTGTTGATGGTTGAACCCTGTTTTCCGTCGTGGGAATTTGGTCATGGGTTCAAGTATTCATTGTTTTCACATGCATATAACTGAAAATAGAAGAAGATTTTCTGTATGTTGATTGACTACCTTGTTCGATTAGTGAGGCATTGCCCCTCAATCTAAACTCAGCTGGGAGGCCTAACTAGGAGGGCTTTGGCTTTTCTTGTGTCAAGGTTTCCATTACTATGGCAACGAAATGAAAATAGTTTCTTGTCTGTGTTTATATAATTGTTTCAATCAAAGTTTATCTAAGCTACGGTATTTCATATAATTTGTGAAGAATGTAGAAACTGCTTGATTTTGATTCAAGCATTACTAAAATTAGTTCAAAAGTTTCCACAATGTCTCCAAATTCCATTATCTTTGCGAAGTCTTTTAAAATTATTGGTTTGGAAACTAGTGGCTATAAAGAATTTTTTTTTTTAAAATTTTATGTTCATCATCAGTCTCCCCGCACGACTGAGAATGATGCCAACTCAATGTTGGGATATACTACCGTCGGCGTGGATGAATCGAGAGGGAAAGATGAAAATAGCGACGACAACAATATATACAAACAAATGATAATCACAAAATAAAGAGATAATTTATAAGTAATTTTACATGAAAAACCCTTTTTTAAATAAGAGAAAAAAACCACAGGATTATACGTCCACAAATCTTTACTATGTAAAATCAGTTATGCAAATCCCAAATATAAGAATTAAACTCCTTGTATCAGATGGACCCGAGTAACAGTGAGTGTAGAAGAAATCTCCAAAGCAATCAAACTCTGCTTCTCTCTTTTATCTCTTTCCTTCACTTTCTCTCACTAGCGGCGCTCACTAGTCTCTAATTTTGCTTGTTATTATCTCTCTTAGTCGTACTCTCTTATATAAATCTCAATGAGTTTCGCGTACTTTTTCATTGTGGGCCACTAGGACCAGCAATCGGTCATCATTTAGCATAAATAGTCCGGTTCTCCTTTGGACTCAGCAGCCTGGTTGCCCCTCGGACTCAGCAGCCTGGTTGCCCCTCGAACTCAGCAATCCGGCTGCCCTTCAGCATCGGCACCGGGTTGGTCACCCTTCGGCTAGGCAGTCCGGTTGGACACCCTTCGGCCCCGGCACCTGGTTGCCCTCCGGCCTCTCATGCGAAGTAACAATACTCCGCCTCGATATTGTACTCTATGTGAGTGTTTGGCCAAATCTCTAATCAGCCTGTCAACTAGATATAAGCCTACACAGGAGTGACTCATATCTCAACACTCAAAAACTAAAATCATGCATATAGATATATATATATATATATATATATATGAGAGACGTGTGTACAGTTTTGTCATTAGAAACTGGATTCATATACTATGCCTGCATTGCTTGCTTCTGTGGATGAATTTATTAGTTTGTCTTGGTGATGCTTAGAATTTAGCCATCTTGTATCATCTGAAGGCAAATAGGGAAACACCATGATCTTAATAGTAATTTAGTAATGCATCATTTAGTTATTTATGATATTTCACAAATGAATGCTAATAAATGATTGTAGAACATCTACAGTTGATCAAGGTTTGGTTCATAGACTTTGGAGTGATCCTTTGGATACTTGTGATATTTTAGTTATGAATCTGAATTTCATGATGCAAATGCGACACACAGCCTTTCATTTAAGTGTATATCGATTGGTTATGTATCATATTTATGTAGGTATCCTGGAGCACTTGAAGTACAAGAACAGATTACAGGAGTATACTCATAGAGCTTGCATGCAGCTTCCAGTATATCAGACAATGAATGAGAGATTCCCACATGCTCCTAAATTTAGGTCTGCTGTGCTGGTGGATGGTGAAACTTATACATCTCCAAACACGTTTTCACATAGAAAAGCTGCAGAACAAGATGCTGCTAAGCATGCGTTGGAGGGTATAGCAACAAAGATACGGGACAAAGGATGTTCTCTCATCTGTGAGGTCTGTTTGATTATGAATCCTAATCCGGTACTTTTTTTTCTCTGTGAGGTTAATTGAGTTGGCTTAGTCATTTTATCTAAATTTCTATGGAACCGAATCCCTCCTTTTTGAGTTTCTTAAATGCGTACTATGTAGTACTGCAGTGTTGTTTAAGTGCATTCTTATTGAAGCATTTTCTTCCTTCGGTCCTGCTATAATTTTCAGCTTTAACATAAAGTTGCATAAAAAGGAATATAACTCTAGCTGGGAACGAGTGCTGGTGTCTTGTTATTTTCTTGGACATTAATTCGATTGGGAAAGCAAATATTTATGATAGTTTATATTCTTAAATCATTTTCCTTCAATCATTCTGCCGGTTCATTGTATTAATGCACAAAATTCTTTTGAAGATGTAATTGAGTCATTGTACATTGCACATGATTCTTATATAAGTTAGCGCATCGATGTTTTGACTCTATGCACTATGATTCTCATTGATCTAATGTCGGCAGTACCATTTGATTGTCCTTCACATTTCTAATCCTTTTTGTTGGCATTACTGAATGATTCCGTTTCTAGGTGCTGAGTGCTTGAGTTTTAAGGTTAAATTGAAGTTATAATTTCCTTTTTGCCTGTTTTTATTTTATTTGAGATATCTGTTTTGCAGTAATAGCTGCTAGATAGCCTCGATTTTGTTTTCATTGTGACTACGAAAATGAACGATCTTTGTGTGCCAAATCAAAAAGCTGCACAACACAAGAGAAAACAAGAAATTGCTCAGCATGAAATCTTGTTGGACCCTGAACATTCACAAAACCCACAACCAAATGTGCAGGAGGTTCAAAGTCAAGCGCGAGAACAGCAGCAATCACAACAGCAGCGACAAAGTAATCTCTCTCTCTCTCTCTCTCTGTTTCCGTCTGTCTCTATCTCTCTATTCCCCCTTTTTCTTAGATCTAATTTTCTTGGTAGATTTCTCTCCAAATCTCAAGGAAGTACTTTCTGTTTGGTAGGCGAGAAAATGGAGGAACAGAAACACCCGTAAAAAAGAATACACTTCTTTTGGTTTCCCATTTGCTATGGAGCGAGGTTTTTTTTTTTGTTAGAGCTTATGGTTATAGCTATTACTTTCTATTTTTTTTTCCGTCTAACCCTAATCGATTTCATCGTGCTTGAAAACCAAAATTGTTGAGGATTTTGCATTTTCTTTTGGAGCGATTGATGGTTTAAGATTGTTGGTTGTGGAGAACTCTTTCTGTATTCCTTTTCAGTTTTCGTGTTCTTTGTACTGTCATTTTCTTTAGGGAAAAAAGATGAATGTATGTCCGTTTGTTGATGGTTGAACCCTATTTTCTGTCGTGGGAATTTGGTCATGGGTTCAAGTATTCATTGTTTTCACATGCATATAACTGAAAATAGAAGAAGATTTTCTGTATGTTGATTGACTACCTTGTTCTATTAGTGAGGCATTGCCCCTCAATCTAAACTCAGCTGGGAGGCCTAACTAGGAGGGCTTTGGCTTTTCTTGTGTCAAGGTTTCCATTACTGTGGCAACGAAATAAAAATAGTTTCTTGTCTGTGTTTATATAATTGTTTCAATCAAAGTTTATCTAAGCTACGGTATTTCATATAATTTGTGAAGAATGTAGAAACTGCTTGATTTTGATTCAAGCATTACTAAAATTAGTTCAAAAGTTTCGACGATGTCTCCAAATTCCATTATCTTTGCGAAGTCTTTTAAAATTATTGGTTTGGAAACTAGTGGCTATAAAGAATTTTTTTTAAAATTTTTATGTTCATCATCAGTCTCCCCGCACGACTGAGAATGATGCCAACTCAATGTTGGGATATACTACCGTCGGCGTTGATGAATCGAGAGGGAAAGATGAAAATAGCGACGACAACAATATATACAGACAAATGATAATCACAAAATAAAGAGATAAGATACAAGTAATTTTACATGAAAAACCCTTTTTTAAATAAGAGAAAAAAACCACAGGATTATACGTCCACAAATCTTTACTATGTAAAATCAGTTATGCAAATCCCAAATATAAGAATTAAACTCCTTGTATCAGATGGACCCGAGTAACAGTGAGTGTAGAAGAAATCTCCAAAGCAATCAAACTCTGCTTCTCTCTTTTATCTCTTTCCTTCACTTTCTCTCACTAGCGGCGCTCACTAGTCTCTAATTTTGCTTGTTATTATCTCTCTTAGTCGTACTCCCTTATATAAACCTCAATGAGAGTTTCGCGTACTTTTTCATTGTGGGCCACTAGGACCAGCAATCGGTCATCATTTAGCATAAATAGTCCGGTTCTCTTTTGGACTCAAGAGCCGGTTGGCTTGAACTCAAAGAGTCCGGGCTGCCCTTCTTCAAGATCGGCACCGGTTGGTCACCCTTCGCTAGGCAACCGGTTGGACACCCTTCGCCCTGCACTGGTTGCCCTCCGGCCGCTCGTGCGAAGCAACAATACTCTGCCTCGATATTGTACCCTATGTGAATGTTTGGCCAAATCTCTAATCGGCCTGTCAACTAGATATAAGCTCACATGGGAGTGACTCATATCCCAACACTTAAAAACTAAAATCATGTATATATATATGAGAGACGTGTGTACAGTTTTGTCATTAGAAACTGGATTCATATACTATGCCTGCATGGGGTTGTCCTAGACTCTTGAATTGCTTGCTTCTGTGGATGAAGTTATTAGTTTGTCTTGGTGATGCTTAGAATTTAGCCATCTTGTATCATCTGAAGGCAAATAGGGAAACACCATGATCTTAATAGTAATTTAGTAATGCATCATGTAGTTACTTATGATATTTCACAAATGAATGCTAATAAATGATTGTAGAACATCTATAGTTGATCAAGGTTTGGTTCATAGACTTTGGAGTGATCCTTTGGATACTTATGATATTTTAGTTATGAATCTGAATTTCATGATGAAAATGCGACACACACAGCCTTTCATTTAAGTGTATATCGGTTGGTTATGTATCATATTTATGTAGGTATCCCTGGAGCACTTGAAGTACAAGAACAGACATGTGAGTATACTCATAGAGCTTGCATGCAGCTTTCCAAAGATATCGACAATGAATGAGAGATTCCCACATGCTCCTAAATTTAGGTCTGTCTTGCTGGTGGATGGTGAAGCTTATACGTCTCCAAACACGTTTTCACAAAGAAAAGTCAGCAAACAAGATGCCGCTAAGCATGCATTGGAGGGTATAGCAACAAAGATACGGACAAAGAATGTTCTCTCATCTCGTGAGGTCTGTTTGATTATGAATCCTAATCCGGTACTTTTTTTCTCTCCTGAGGTTAATTGAGTTGGCTTAGTCATTTTATCTAAATTTCTATGGAACCGAATCCTCTTTTTGAGTTTTCTTAAATGCGTACTATGTAGTACGGGCAAAGTTTGTTTAAATGCATTCTTATTGAAGCATTTTCTACCTTCGGTCCTGCTATAATTTTCAGCTTTAACATAAAGTTGCATAAAAAAGGAATATAACTCTAGCTGGGAACGAGTGCTGGTGTCTTGTTATTTTCTTGGACATTAATTCGATTGGGAAAGCAAATATTTATGATAGTTTATATTCTTAAATCATTTTCCTTCAATAATTCTGCGGGTTCATTGTATTAATGCACAAAATTCTTTTGAAGCTGTAACTGAGTCATTGTACATTGCACATGATTCTTATATAAGTTAGCGCATCGATGTTTTGACTCTATGCACTATGATTCTCATTGATCTAATGTCGGCAGTACCATTTGATTGTCCTTCACATTTCTAATCCTTTTTGTTGGCATTACTGAATGATTCCGTTTCTAGGTGTTGAGTGCTTGAGTTTTAAGGTTAAATTGAAGTTATAATTCCTTTTGCCTGTTTTTATTTTATTTGAGATATCTGTTTTGTAGTAATAGCTGCTAGATAGCCTCGATTTTGTTTTCATTGTGACTACGAAATAACATAACTATCACATATCTTTTATTGCCTGCTGTGTTTGTACTTGTTACTATGCTTTCAGGACACAACATTTTGCAAGTCTATATTGATGAATTTGCTGTCAAGATGAATCTGGAAAAACCCAGTTACACTACTACGCAATCAGAAGCATTGCTGCCAATGTTTTTCTCTTCTTTGGTTTTCCATGGTGTAACATACACCGGAGAAGTTGGTCGAAACAAGAAAGAAGCAGAACAGCTGGCTGCCCGTGCTGTTCTCTTATCGATTTTGGGTATTTTCTTTATGCATCAAAATTTTAAATAACACTTGCTCGTACAATATATATCTGAACATTGGGTCCTTTTTTTCCTTCTTGAGGTGAAGTGCACTTATCAGCCTATCTTAAACATGCAGGTAATTCTGACTCGCAAACATTTCTCTTTGAGATTATCAAAGCCAAAGCTGCACTGTTTGCTGGAATACATAAATTCAAGGAGCCACCTACACTTAGCAATGTGCCAATGGATTCAAACCTGGGAAGTGGCTTCGGCATGTCCGGTAGTAAAGAGAGAGAATTTGATGATGTTACCAGAGTTGGTACTGTGGTGAGAACTGCTGCTTTGGAAGGTTCATATGGACAGGCTTCTAATCATCCTAAAATGCATCAACCCCTCCATGAATTAGTAGAGCAAGAACAAGTGTCTGAAGGAATTTCACTCCCGATTACATTTGTACCTGCACTCCAGGGTCAGCCTCCACTGCTTTCTCTAGGCTCTGTTATGAAACGAAGTCGTAAAAACAAGAAGAAAGCTAAGAAGAAACTGAAAAGTGACACCAAGTAAGTTGGCTCATCTTACCACGATAATCACTATGATTTGATATGTGCATCAATATTCTTTTTTACATTCGAGGTGAGCAGCGGCCTGGTCTACAAATATTTGATCATGTCAATTAATGGAGTTTGATGCCACTTGCTGCATTCTATTGATAGAACACCTTTTCCTTTTGATAATCTTATAAATGATGTTTCATTTTGAATTTTCAAATGACTTTTCTATAATGTCCATGTTACAACCTGACGGGCAACATAGAGCATTAAAAAAATTAATTGGCAGGTAATGACTCAGTGCTAACAACCTTTATTATGTATTCAAATCTTTAGAGACCACGTAGTAGAAACTTGATTAATAATTCAATACTCCAAAATTAACCACTACGATTCTGCTGTGCAACTCTAATTACCATAAATAGTAAGACAAATCACAGGATCATCATAAAGCATCCACTCTATAATTATACATCATCAAAGCAACTAAACCACAAATATACATTACTATTTGCATTTTGAAAAGAATGAAATCTTCTAATATAGCAAATAAACAAAACCTCCACAATATCTAATGCAAGTCTTCAACCTAGCCATCATCCAAGCTCCATTGCCATCCATCACACACGTCACTAAATTATGAAACGGAGACGATGCAAGGGCCTACTAAAAGCTTTGCAAGTAATATTCATGAAGATATAACAAATAACATGGGCCATGAAAATAATGAAACTCATAATGCCATAAAGCTAGGCCACAAATACGAATAACGAATGAATATCAAATGGGGTTGAAATGTCATAATTTGAAAGTAAAAAATTACTTATCCCAAAGCAAATAGGGTCCATATCCCATCAAATGGATTTCCAAATGTTTGAACCAAGGATCAATAAATAATTCCAATTGGCAGGGTCAAAATACAAGGATCGGCAAATATCTATATATTTTCACCTTGTAAACAAAGTCTAAAACTATAGTTATCTGTAGGCAGACCTTCTCAAACCTTCCACAATTCGTATACTGGACATGTCACTACCTATATTTATCATCAAATTCCTTGCAATGGTTCACATGTAATATTTTCTCTACATTTAGGATAACTCTACAACATCAAGGACAGGAATCGGTTTGTGGAATTCGTATATGTAAAGAATCATCAAATTGGCACACATAAACTAGAATAAATTAGGCTTTGTACAATGTAGACTATACTAAGAATCCCTCTGGGTTCATATTATCGAATTCCATAGGGTCTTCACACGCCCTTAAGCCTTCCATAAAGATTAATACGATAAACAAATCCAAAGGATCTATATGAGGCGATTTCCATGACCCCAAGAGCAAGTTCATGCTATGGAAATCTGGTGAATTGGCAAAGCTTCAATTTCAGACTATAATGACCTAAGTTGAGAACAAAATTGAGGTCCAAGCTTTGCAGATATCATCCAAAGTCATGATTTTAACAAAGCATAAGGCAACAAGAACAAATATGAATTTGGATTCAATATGACATTGAGTTTTTCTCTTCTAAGGCTTGTAAGGTACAAGAAGTTCTTGGCATTCAATTGTAGGCATACATGACAATTTGAAGAAAACAAAATGGAAAACCAAAATTGAAGCCATGCTAGGGATGATTGCAAAGATGGAAGGAGAATGACTTAATCCAACTAATAACATGAAAGAAGAAAATTATCTATGGTTACAACATATTTAAAACAAGAGAAACAAATAAGTGAACGAATATATAATGATCAGTTTGCAAGATGAATGGGATACCATGAATTATACATGCAAATCAAAGAGAAGGTCATGGAGAGCACTTATAAAATAAGGAAAAGTTGTAGGATATATTTGCAAAACAAAGGATTTTATAAAATTTACTTGCCTTGCTAATCATCAATTTTTCGACTGTGAGCTTCTTCATTTTCTTTCACTAATTACCTCGGTCTTCAATTCTCTGTCATTTCTGCACATCCCTCTTAGATCTAATATTAAAAGCATAGTGAAAACACCTTAAATATACGAGACAGAATACAAGCACCTGAAAGCTTTATCACCTCCGATATCTACACCAAGACTTCTCTAAACTTGATTTAGAAGTGTTAGAGAAATTACCTCAAATGCCCAACACAAACCCAAGCACACCTCAAACCATTACCTTAACTTACTCATGCATTGGTGTATCACTTTAGGGTTGATCAAAATCCCTAATTAGAGCCTACAAATAAGCTTTGCTAATACATGATTGTATGCAAGAATAACATGCCAAAATTAGTGTTACAAAACAATACATGATTGGATTGCCAAAAATATCATGACAAAATTAGAGTTACAAAACAAACTCCCAGGTAAATCTGTCTGTAGCCAGCTTGCTCGGACCAAGTGCTGAACACATGGATACCTTTTGCCTCCACAAAACAGCTCTCTGATTGTCACAAGCATGCATTCAGAACCATACAGATTTATAGAAGGAAGAACCAATAATAAACGTTCTCTGCTTTCCTGAGCTACTTGACATAGGATACACTTGTTACACTGAATCACATCTCAGGCCTTCAATACCTAAATATAGTTTCAAAACATTCTAATTGGGACACTGCTTCAGACATGATTTCCCAATTGAATGATCTTAAGACTATTTTCCCTGAGATGCTAAACAAATGGGGTTTCCCTAACTTCCCAAACCCTTTTCATGCATCAGCAAGTAAATTGTACTCTATGCAAGTAAGGTTTCCTTACCATAAACAGAAGGTAATTTATTCTCAACAAAAATAATGAAAGCTTCCTCAACCATATACACAACAATTCATCATCTCCTCTTAGCATACCCCACAGCTAGGCCCAATTTCAGCATGCAACCACAATTTAATTATGATTTTTTTTTTTATCATAACCGCATGCAAACTCATCTCCAACAATAATACCAAACTACCCAAAATCTACCATAAATTGCTTTTTCTTTTTTTTTTTTTTTTTTTTTGGTGCTTACTAAAGTATTGGCACTTTAAATATTTAGAATAAACAAAATTTTGAATTATTAGTAAATTAGGTCAAATGAAAATAAAATAACATCTCCCTCTCCAGCTCTCCCCCCCCTCTGCCTCTCTTTTCTACTGCCTTACAGTGAGGCTTGAAGCATGGTGCCTTAATATATCTAGGCTAGTCACATTACAAGAGGAACACGCCTTTTGTAAATCTCAAGGTATATGCCTAGAGCAGTTCATAGTGTTTTTTTTTCAAAAAAATAAAACTATTTTTTCTAAGTTGGTTCTTTTATTTGATTGTTGTTTTAATATAAATTTGATGTTTGTGAAATTAGAATTGATGAAAGTAATGAGATACTCACTAGGAGAATGGATGGAGGTTTTAGTGAATATGATGAATTTGCATTTGAAAATGATTTTTTAATTGAGGGTTTTCTAGCTAAAATTTTTTGAGTAAATAAGGCTATACATTATGCTAAATTGGAAGATAGTGTTAACCTTGAACATAAATGCTTCTAGAATTAAACTGTTTGAGCTTGTAAATGATGACGATTTTAAGTTTGAGAGACACGTGAAAATGAAGAAGTAATTCTAGTGGATAAGCTGAGGAGAGAGAAGAAGATAAACTTTTATTTAGTGATTATGATAAATATTAGCCTTTATTATGAATTTCATGATGACAATATTTTAGATTTGTTAATAAATTTTATTATTTTTGTATATTTGTGAATTTTTGTGTTTATTAATTGTCACATTTTTTTGTTATTGGTTGAATAATAAGTTTATTATTGTTGTTAGAAATATTTTTTGAATTTTCTAATTCTCTTATTAGTTTTAACAAGTCAAAATCATTACTAGAACATATATATGTAGTTCATTAACAGGTGCCTTGCTTCCATAAAGCTTGTGCCTGCACTTTGCACCTTGTGCCTAGGTCTGAGGGACTCATTGCACTTTGATGCATCTTGCACCTTTACAACACTGCTGCCTTCATCCCTGTTGACTACCAGCATGCATGCCATCTGGCATCACCCGTTATTATTTGTCAAGAAGTGTAAATTGTGTGATCTTGAAATCCTGGTAATGAAATGTTTTTGGTGGCTTGTTTATCTTGTTTTTCCTAGATTTCTCCACATTAGTTGCTATTATTTTTCTCATACTAGACATTGAAGATGACTGTATAAAGAGGCCATAATCGCAAGCTGATTAATTAATGTGAGAGACCAAAGTAGAAGCTAATTATTGAACTTTTTTCCTGCTTCCTGTTTGGTCTTGTTTTCTCCTCAATCTTAGTCTTGCTGAAAAAAATCCAGTCTCTTTTCAAGTTCATCTCCAACTCTCTTTCCCAAGATGAACTATTGTACCAAAATCAATAAAATGAGGAAATATTTCTCTCTCGAAAAATACATTGAAGACTTGTTAAAAAAAATAAAAATGTCAATTGTAAATATGCAACCAGTTATGGCTTATAACTAACTACTGCTGCAGAAGGATGGAGATTTTTTTTCTTCTGATACTATATTTCAGCATGCGTGTGTTCATGATTCACCTTTCCAACATGAGGGTAGGAGTCATCTTTAAAGTCTGCATGATATGTGAATTCATGAGCGAATCATGCAGGCATCGCCTGCAAATTTGGAGGCCATCCATGTGACCCTCATCCATCCTATACCAGTATTGCACCCCTTTTCACTTGGGTTCTGGCCACTACCTTCATTTTAACTGGCACCATCGTCCATAACCGGATTCACCCAATGATTACCTCAATTTGCACCAAAATATTTTCTCTGTTCTCATATGGCATGAAGTTGAAGGGGACAGACAGACATGAAAGACGACATGGAGCCATTTTGCTGATATGGAGTAAACTGAGTTGACTCTAATTTTGGGTGAACAAATTTGCCTTGCTCTTTTGTGCATTCTTTTTTTGCAACTTCTACTAATGTGAAATCCTTCCTCTTCTTGATTGTCGCCATCCTTCTTTCTCTTGCTCTTACAGTCACTCACAAGAAGTGGTGGGTCAAACTAAACAATGTAATGGTTTGCCGGGTTGGAAGATGCAAGGCATTTTAGTGCTGGTAGTTCAATTTTTGGTTTTTTGGGGGGGCTTGCCATGAGGATTGAGAGAGGATCAAAGTTGTTGCATTGGACTTGTGATGTTTAAGGGGGCAAATGGATTGGGGAACCACCTTTTCCCTCTATTGGCATTGGTTAATAATGACATCACATTTCCCCTTCTCCTCTACTCTGTATTGTGTGTGTGTGTGTGTGTGTTTTGAGAATTTTAAAATTAATATGTGTTTTAAGTCCAAACTTAAAAAAATGATGTTCACAAAATAATCAGTTTTATCAGATGTAGAGTGTGGGCAACTCTGTGTTGATTTAATTATCTGTAATTACTATTACAGAATCAAAATGATCAGGCAGCCATTTTGATACAGTTTAATGTAGTATGTCTGACTGAAACAGAAAGTATGCTATAAAGTGCAATATTCTTTATGGCATTGTGTTTTCTTTGCATCGTGTTTCTTTTGTTGTAATTATCTTTTTTTTCCATTTGTAGGCTTTTGCATTTGGTCCCCTTGCCCCTCAGAATCATGAACTCATATGTTTTGATAAATGTTGAGTGAGGTTTAATTCTTCCGGTCTTAATGTGCAGGTTGCCAGTCTCTGTGTTGTCTCTGAATGAAGTTTCGCCATGTACTGTAGCCCACTGAGCATTACATGTCTTTGCATGTACAAGTAAGATGCATTCGACATGTTCTGTCATTGGATTGTATATATTAAGATACAATTTTTTTAGTTTTTTATTTATTTTTTTTGACGGATTGTGGATTGAGTTTTGGTTAATTTGAGATTCCAACTGATATCTGATCCTCTCTTTCTATGTGGTATTCTTTTGTTATATCTAGTGTCATATCTTTCCATCAAACGGCGTAGATTTTGCCTTTGTGAGCTGCAATCATATTGAACAAATTACCAGACAATAGATGGTTAAAAAAAGAACATAACAGATTTGCAAAGTCTTTGGAAACTCTGATTGTCCTACTATTTATGAGCAGATAGTCCTTTTTTCTCTTTCTCGTTCTATAACGATACGTTTGGTTGTTAGAATAGAATAAGGTTGGAATAGAATAATTATTCCAGAATGTAAAAAGGATGGAAATAGAAATAAAATCATATTCTTATATTTGGTTGTTTGAATAAAATAAGGTGGGAATTAGTATTCCATTATTTGGTTTGTAGAATAATATGAAGAATAAGGTGAGAATAGTAATAATAATAATAATGATAATGATAATACCTTATAAATAATAATAAATATAATAATAATAATATGTAATAATAATAATAATAATACCTTATAAATAATAATAATACCTAATAAATAATAATAATAATAAATAAAATAATAATACCTAATAATAATAATAAAATCATAATAATAATATGTAGTAATAATAATAATAATAATAATACCTAATAAATAATAATAATAATAAATAAAATAATAATACGTAATAATAATAATAATAATAATAATAATAATAATAATATGGAATTGTTATTCCCACATGTGTGGGAATAACAATTCTCATATAAGTGGTGGGAATTGTTATTCCCATCTTACTGCTAACCAAATGGAGGAATTTCTATTCCTGCGGGAATAGAAATTCTTTTTCCCCCCAATTCTTGTAACCAAACATGTACTAAGAACTATGCCTGCCTGAAACTGGTATGTGGAATAATTAGGTCATGAGTTGCAAGTACTTGTTTGGCCAACTTGTGAAGCTTCTCCGCTCTTTAAGTTGATGCTGAGATAAACCAGACTCCTGGTTGTCTTGAGAATGAGATGTTAAAATGTTGAAGTGATGTCTGGAAATTAAAGGAAATTTCTAATTCTCTCTGTTTATTACACTAACTTGTAGAAAAATGAATAACTCTACTCAAATATCTATAAAGCATTATTTGGGCCAAGTATGCTCACCATCCTGACAAAATTCGTTATTATGTGCCCCTTTCATATGGGTCTTAAATCTGACATTATAAATCACTGTTCATCGAAAGCATTGCACAGAGATTTGTGCAGCAACTGATGGGCGTGTGCAGCATACCTACTGTGCTTAGTTGATGCTTTGTCCCTTCCTATCTCAAAGAACTACGTGTCCTGCCCTCTAGTGGTGGGATGACTAAGCTGTTTATTCCTTTTTTTCTCTGCCTAACATTATGAAATTCTATGCTGAATCGTCTGTATTTTCCTTCATTTTTCATGTCACCTTCTGTGAGCTACACTTGCATGCATGCCCTTCCAACACAGACGGCATTGTACTAACTCTTTTCACCGGGATGATGCAGGTTGCAAGCTGCTCATTAGGTTCGAATGAGGAGTGCAGAAGATTCTCCGACATGGTCCGAGCTTCTCTCCCGTAGCGCACTCCCCAGTTCAGCCCTACTTGTCAATGGGGGCTGGAAATGAACCTTGCTTTGTTAGTATAATAGAAGCCCTATCAGCTACAACTGTTTTCCCATCTTCTAACATGTAATTGTCATCAGAATTGTCTTGTGACTTGTAGTTTGACTCTCAACCTGTTTGCTGCTTCCCTGCTCAAGGCAACGCAAAGTTCATTGAGGGCTCAGGTGTTTTTAGATGGGGTGTGGTAGGCAACAATCTAGATAGTAAGAATGAGTAATTTGCAGTGGCAGTGTGGCTTATTTTTGTCACATTTTCGTAACTCAGTGGATGTTTGAATGAAATATGCCGGGTGTTTACATTAAGGTAGGCTTACTGATGCTGGTCGTCCATTTTTAAGGCCAGGGTTTACAGCTATCAATGGTGGAAGTTTGGCCTTTGACGGTAGTGGGTTGTGGGGGAGGATTCGGTTGTCTGGCAGTCAGGAAGGAGTTGGGTGCAAGGTGGGGCATCGACGGTGGCCAGTAGTTGTTAGCGGTGGTTCCATTGGCTAGCGAGCTGTCAGTCAGTGTTGATTAGGCAATCAACCGGTGGCGGTGGGTGGTTGGCCACCCTTCTCATTCCCAGTGGAGGTAGGTTCCATAGCTCTTTAGAAGCTTCCCATGATCCATGATGGTGTTCTCGGTGTTTTGCTCTTGCTCCCCATTGTAAACTAGGGGTACTAATGCGCGGGCACAGTAGCCCCTATTATCTTCATTACACCTTAAAATTATAAAATTAGTAATTTTTATAATATAAGTATTTGAATATTTCATTTTTTAAAAAGAATTATAATAAAATAATTTTTATACTATATTTTGATAGAGAGGTTAAATATCAACCGTTCGGTCTTATATAAAGTCAACTATTTTGCCGGGAGAAGTAGCGTGCTACAAATCTACTTATTTTCTTCACCCTTAATTAGATTATAATTATTAATTTAAAAATAAATATTTAAAATTAAAAAAAACATATCTTTATATCTTTGAGAGAGAGAGTCTTCTTCAATAGGTTATGCATATCACCATATTTAAATCAGAGTAATCAACTAAATATAAACAAATTATCATTTTGTTTAATTGATGGGATTAAAAAATGAATAGTAATTCTATATAATTATCATTTTGTCCCCAATTGTGATCTATAATTGTTTTTTTTCTTAAATATAAATTATACTAAGGTGTGTGAGGGGGGAGGACAAGGGATGAGGGGCCTCCACTTCTTAAATAACGACGGAGATTTTTTTATTTAGATTATTTATTTTTAAATAAATAATTATAATTTAATAATTAATTTTAATTTTTTAAAAATTAATAGTTATTTTTAAATAAATAACTATTTATTTAAATAAAGGGGAGGACAAGGGATGAGAGGGTCTCCACTTCTTAAATAAATAAAGGAGATTTTTTTATTTAGATTATTTATTTTTAAATAAATAGTTATAATTTAATAATTAAGTTTAATTAATTTTAATTTTTTAAAAAATAATCAAATAATAATAACTTATTTAAAAATAAATAGCCTAAATTTTAAAAAATAATTTTTCTATTTTTTCATGGATGGAACACCTCTAAATTCAGGGGACAAGATAATATCCGTTAGACAACGAAAGGGTAAGCTCTTCTTCCAATGTGAATTAATTACGTCCCCCATACATCCCTTATTTGTATGCCTCTAAACAAATCAAGATATTGCAGGGGAGTGCTGTTATAATCGTTTCAGTAGGCTGATTTTTATGCTTATTTAACAGTTAATATTAAAAAAAATTTTAAAAAAAAATTAAATTATAAAAGTTATTTTAAGTTATTTAAATTATTATCTAATCTTTACTATATGTTTTTAATTACTAATTTTACTGTTAATTAAATATAAAGATCATTCTACTATCAGAACCATAGCAGTTCTTCTTAAAGAGATCTTCACTTGGCTATGTTAAAGATATCAGTTTAATGCTGTCAGCTATGAACAGCCAGAGAGTACTCATTATCGTAAGTTCTATATATTGGGGTCACTCTCGAGTGGCAGTAGTCCGCGTACTTTTGTTGGAGCGTCATGTCCGAGAGGACTTGTGGACGAGGACTTCCTTGAAGCGTCATGTCTGAGCAGTTGCTGAAGACGAGGACAAGGAGTCTAAGATCGTAGACGTTGATTCTATCAACGTAGGCCTCTTGATGTCGTTTTGCAGTGGGTTGGTCACCCACTGATTGGATGTTGCAATTGCCGCAACTTCCCGATGGCAGCTCCGCCCTCCCGACACGCCAAGCATGCGCCTCACATGGCAGCCTAGGCGAGGTCCTGAGACCTATGCCCGGAGAGGTGGACTCGACACCCCACCTATTTTGGTATATATAGAGGAGCTTGTTGCCCCATGCGTGTGTGCTAGAGTTGGGACATTTTTGAGTTCTTTGAGCCTCGAGAGAGCAGGGGCAAGCTTTGTTGTAAAGATAGAGTGAGATACACTTTGAGAGAGGAAGGTTGTACACTTGAGGTTGTTTTCTTTAGAGCTAGAGTTTGAGTAGCCAACACTTGTAAACAATTCTCTTATAGTACATTTCTTCGTGGTTTTTCCCTTGGTTTCAGAAGGGTTTTCCACGTTAAAACTTGTGTGTTCTCTTTGTTCTCTATCGTTACTTTTCTGCAGTCCCGATAGCTCGCTCCCGTGCGCTTGTCGGAGAACTGCTGTCCGCTCTTGGCCACCGTGGCAAATTGAGTGTTCTTCCCCAACAAGTGGTATCAGAGACTAAGGTTCTTTGTACGGTGATCTTGTTGTTGGCTGCTATGGAGTACAGGAGCAAAATGCCTTGCTTGAACGGGTCCAACTACGACAGTTGGCAAAGCAAGATGTCTGACTTGCTATATGTGAAGTCCATGCATAATCCGGTTTTTGCCATAGAAAAGCCGGCGGGAAAAACGGACGAGGCATGGACGCTGGAACACAAGCAAGCGTGCGGGCTTATACGGCAGTTCGTTGATGACAATGTGTACAACCACATTCGCAAAGAAACGAATGCCAAGATGCTTTGGGAAAAGCTGGAGAAGCTTTTTGCTTCTAAGTCCTGGGAACAACAAAATTTATCACTTGACGAGGCTGGTACATATCCTAGACAAGGATCGGATCATCTGTTATGACCACCCGAATGAAATCGTGTAGTGGTGGACCTACCGATCGGCATGGGTATTAAGTTCGAGGACGAGGTGCTCGAACTCCTGCCTCCTAGCAACCCTCCCGGACTCATGGGAGACCATGAGGGTCACCATCTCTAATACAACTCCTAACAGCGTGGTGAGTTTAGAGATGGTCAAAGAAGCAGTGCTGAACGAGGAGGTGCAGCGGCGTTCTCAGGGAACGACGACCTCTCAGCAATCCGAGGTCCTTGTCACTGAGTCAAGGGGAAGAACCGAGGACGTGGCCAAAAGTCTGAGGGCAAAGGGCGAAGTAAGTCACGTTCTCGGTATCAGGATATGGAGTACCATCATTGTGGCAAGAAGGGCCACATCAAGAAATTTTGTTTTAAATGGAAGTGTGAAAACGCTGGAGGAGATAAGGGCACGAAGAGACGCGGCGAGGAAGAGTCCTCGGTCTCGTCTGCCACAGAGGTGACCTCCTTCTCGCTTTTAGTCCGAGGACTCGCAAGCGTGTCTGGAGCAAGCCTCCGACCGGGTGGTGGATTCCCGCGCATCTATCCACGCTACTCCCGTGAGAGAGAGTCAAGCTCCACTTATACTCCCCGCGCCCCAGGAGTATCAAGATGGGCACCTGAGACGCCCAAGATTGTTGACGAGGAGATATCTCCTTGTCGACAAACACCGTGCCCGGGCTGATTTTCGGAGGACGCCGACACGCCCTGATATTCGCATGAATCTCATTTCACGACACTGACAAAGGAAGGCTACCGCAGCCTTTTTTGTGACGGGCAGCCTTTCAAGTCAAGAAGGGCTCGATGGTGGTTGCCCGTGAGTAAAGGCTTGTGCCTTTACACAATGAACGCCTGTGCCGAGGTAGCAGAGGTGAATGCTACGGAGAATGGAGTCCCTGACTGGGTGGCACAAGAGACTCTGACACACGAGTGAGCGTGGCATGAGTCATCCTGCCAAGAAGGGTCTCATCCCTAAGCGGATGGAGACAGTGAGGACTTGCCCTCACTGTTTGGCAGGGAAGCGTGAAGGGTCTCCTTTTCAGAAACGATCTTCCAGAAGTCCGAGATATTGGAACTCGCCCACACGATGTGTGTGGGCCTCTACCGAGAAGTCATTTGAGGTGCACAAGATTGTGACCTTCATTGATGATTGTTCAAGGAAACCGGGGTTCCCATCAAGACCAAGGACTGTGTCGCGGAACCTTTGAGTAGTTCCATGCGCCGTTGAGCGAGAAACCGGAAGAGGTCAAGGCCGTGCGGAGCAACAACGGTGGTGAGTTCATTGAACGGTTTGATGTCTATTGCAAGACTCTCGGCATCAAATATCAGAAGACTCCACCCAAGACGCCGCAATTGAATGGCGTGGCCGAGAGGATGAATCGCACCCTGATGGAAAGGGTCAGGTGCATGTTGTCCGAGGCCAGGCTTCCGGGATCCTTTTGGGCCGAGGCCCTGAAGACGGCCGCCCACGTGATCAACCGGCCGCCTTGTAAGTCTCTCGGATGGGGAAGTTTCGAAGCGGATTTGGACCGGGAGGGGAACCAGCTTACAACCATCTCGTGACTTTGGTCAGAAAGCCTTTGTTCACGTTCCGAGAGATGAGAGGACTAAGCTTGAGCCAAAGACCATGGAATGTGTCTTTCTCGGGCTATGGCGAGGATGAGTTTGGGTTTAGACCAGATGACCCAAAGGAGAAGAAGTTGGTACGGTCCCGAGACGTGGTTTTCGTTGAGGACGAGACTATAGAGGACCGGGAAAGAGTCAAGTCTCCACCCAACACTTCCCTGGACGGACAAAAGTGATAGTGATAGTGTCCGTTTCAGACGCTTTTGCGTCCGATGCCAGCCGACTAAGAGTTGTTGCTAACCAGATCGATTTATCTCCAGCGCCTCAGATCGGGTTGAAGATTCGAGCCTCAAGTGGATGAGGAGGCCCTCGTGAGACGGCCCCCTGTGCCGAGACGACCGTCCATCCGCCTTCCAAAGAAGTGAGTACGTCCTCTCACCGATCATGAGAACCAGAGGATTTTAACGAGGCTACGAGGAGCTCCTGAAGGATAAATGGTTTGAGGCCATGGAAGAGGAAATGGCCTCACTTCATGAGAACCATACCATTGAGCTAGCCAAGCTGCCTAAGGGGAAGAAGGCCCTAAAGAACAAATGGGTCTTCCGACTGAAAGCGACCGAGGACCCGAGCGCCCCGAGACACAAGGCACGACTGTGGTCAAGGGATTTGGTCAACGAAAGAGTGTCGACTTTGGTGAAATTTTTACGCCTGTTGAAAGATGTCCTCGGTCCGTGTAGTGCCTTGACCGGGCAAGCAGCTGCTGGACCTCGAGATTGAGCAATCGGGATGTCCTGGATGCCTTTTCTCCATGGAGATCTAGAGGAAGAGATTTACATGGAGCAAATGATGGTTTTGAAGTCAAAGGAAAGGAGGGACTGCCTGCTGCTTGAAGAAGAGCTTGTATGGGCCAAATGGCTCCGAGACAAAGGGTATCGAAAGTTTGAGTCTCAAGTATGGTTCGACAGAGATACCATAAAACTTCTTCCACCGTGTCTTTGTGCGTAAGTTCTCCAAAATGATTTCGTCATCCTTCTTCTTTATGTGGATGACATGCTGGTTGTTTTGACAAAATAGTGCCTCTGATCAAGGAGTCAAGAAGCAATCGGGACAGGGGCTTTCGCCATGAAAGACCTCGGACGGCGAAACAGACTTCGAATCGTGGATTTCTCGACCGAGAGGGCAAGAAGCTTCGGCTGTCCCAGAGGGCTATATTGAAAAGGTGCTTCGTAGATTCAGTATGGAAGGGTCCAAGCCTGGCAAGACTCCTTCGCCAACCATTTTAAGTCGAGCAAAAAGGCGTCCCGTCCTCTGACACCGAGAAGGCGCCTGTGAGTAAGGTACCTTACTCCTCGGCGGTTGGCACTTTATGTACGCAAATGTGTACGCGGCGGACATTGCTCATGCGGTTGGCCTTGTGAGCATTCCTCTCAAACCTGTATGGAGCATTGGTCACGGGTGAAGTGGATCTTCAGATATCTTCGCGGGACTCCAAGACGGGTTTGAGTTCGGAAATGAAAAGCCTCGGCTAATCGCGCATACCTGACGCAGATATGACAGAGACGTTAATTTCTCGAAATCAACGTCCGATACTTGGTGAAGTTTCGGGAGGGGCGGTCTCCTCGCGGGTCAGTTACGTGTGGCGTCGCCGCTCTCCACGACGGAAGCAGAGTTCATTGCAGTTGACCGAGGCCTCAAAGAGATGCTTTGGATGAAGAGGTTCGCCCAAGAGTCGGTCTAATGCAAGAGACGTACGAGATCCTTTGTGATAGTCAAAGTGCCATTCACTTGTGTAAAAACTCCTCATTCCATTCTCGATCAAAACACATTGACGTGCGATATCATTGGGTGAGAGATGTTTTTGATGATGAGCAGCTATCAATTGGAAAGGTCCGCTCGGACGATAATGGGTCAGACATGATGACCAAGGTTTTTCCAAAGGGGAAGCTGAAAACTTGTTGTGATATTGCCGGTCTAACTAACTTCACTCCCACTTGGTCGTGAGGGGAAGTTTGTTGGGGCCACTCCCGAGTGGCAGTAGTCCGCGTACTTTTGTTGGAGCGTCATGTCCGAGAGGACTTGTGGACGAGGACTTCCTTGAAGCGTCATGTCTGAGCAGTTGCTGAAGACGAGGACGAGGAGTCTAAGATCGTAGACGTTGACTCTATCAACGTAGGCCTGCTGATGGCCGTTCTTGCAGGTGGGTTGGTCACCCACTCTGATTGGATGTTGCAGCGGCTGCAACTTCCCGATGGCAGGCCTGCCCTCTGACACGCCAAGCATGCGCCTGTCATGGCAGGCCTAGGGCGTAGGTCTGGAGACCTATGCCCAGTAGGGTGGACGGACACCCCACCTATTTTGTGTATATATAGAGGAGCTTGTTGCCCTTGCGTGTGTGCTAGAGTTGGGACATTTTTGAGTTCTTTGAGCCTTGAGAGAGCTGTGGGCAAGCTTTGTTGTAAAGATAGAGTGAGATACACTTTGAGAGAGGAAGGTTGTACACTTGAGGTTGTTTTCTTTCGTTAGAGTTTGAGTAGCCAACACTTGTAAACAATTCTCTTATAGTACATTTCTTCGTGGTTTTTCCCTTGGTTTCAGAAGGGTTTTCAACGTTAAAACTTGTGTGTTCTCTTTGTTCTCTATCGTTACTTTTCTTGCCGTCCGAGTGCTCTGCTCGTGTGTCTCCCGAGAACTGTGTCCGCTCGGTCACCGTGCAGTCCGAGTGTTCTTCCCTAACACTATAATTGTTGGCGGGCATTCTAAAAATGGAACCATGGTTACCTGAAGAGCGTAGGTTACATTGCCGACAGCAAGAAAACATGTAACAGATTAGATTAATTAGTTGAACTGTATCAGGTAATATACTATTATTATACAGCATATGATTGTTGAATAAAAATCTCTATCTACATGCATGGAATACTCAAATTGGTATGAAAATAAGAGTCCACGTCATTTGTAGTTCAATTAATGAAGAGGGAGAAGAAACGGGACCTGGGGGGGCTGCGACGCCTGCACGGGGGCCGTTGGATTTCATCCAACGCCCCTTGTTTTCATTAATATAAAAGAAACAGAAATAATTTAAAAAAATACGGGGAAGCTGTCAGTCGTCGGATGAAAAACGCATCCGACGGTTGCGCCCGCATTTTGAAAAAAAAAGGTTTTTTTTTTTTAAACGGGAAACGACATGCAGCCGTTCGATGCAAATACATCCAACGGCTGCGGCTCATCTCCCTCTCCCTCTTCTGTTTCCAAAAAACCCTCGTCCCCATTTGTTTTGTTCCGTCGGCGCCCCCCTCTCTCTCTCTTCTGAAACTGTCGTCTTCCCCATTTCTACCTTCACTGCCCCTCTCTCTCTTTTCCTCTATTCCTCTTCTCTTCGTCATTTTGCTGAACAGCGCCATTGTTGTTGTTGTCGCCTTAGCCATCTCTGTCGCCCGAGAAAGAGAGTAGCCATTGCCGTGGTCGTGATTTGGTGTCGTCGTTGTCGTTCGGTACTGTTTCGGAGTCGGGTTATCCACCGGATTTGCTATGTATGTATATTTTTTATTTATTTATATAAATGTGTAAATATATGTATATTATACGTACATATGTATATATGTAAACATATATATATTTTTATATTTTATTTAAATATATAAATATTTATATAATATTTATATATTTAAATATAGTATGTACATATTATATTTACGTATAATATTTATATATTTATATAAATATATATATAAATATTTATGTAAATATATATATAAATATTTATGTAAATATATATATAATATTTATGTAAATATATATATAAATATTTATGTAAATATATATATAAATATTTATATAAATATATATACATATGTATATATATTATTTAATATTTATATATTTAAATAAAATATATACAAATATTTTGTTCCAATATTTATATATTTAAATATAATATATACATATTATATTTACTTATATTATTTATATATTTATATAAATATATAAACATATGTATATATATTATTTAATATTTGTATATTTAAATAAAATATATACATATATTTTGTTCCAAAGATTTACATATTTAAATATAATATATACATATCATATTTATATAAATATATATACATGTATATATATATATGAGACCCACTATTTTGTTAGGAACAGTGTTATGTATAAAATATATACATATAAATAAAATATATATACATGTATTTAAATAAAATATATCATATATAAAATATATATGTTGTATACAATGTAATGTTCTCACTGTTTTGTTTGCTGTTGCAACTTTATAATAGATAAAAATACTCCAAAAATTGGCATGATTTTTGACAATATGGATGATGCTTGGGAGTATTGAAAACAGTATGGTACTCGAATGGAATTTTCAGTACGAAAACATTTAGTTAGGAAATCCAAAATTAATAAAGTAGATATATCTAGAACATTTTGTTGTTCAAGAGAAGGGACGCCTACCGGACATGTCGACGGGATGAAAATGCAAAACAACGATGGAAACACGTTGTGCCGTCCGGGCTGAATAGATTGTGTACTTATTAGGAAACCCGAAAAATAAGTGTCAAAAATTTTATTGAATCACATAACCACGATCTTGAACCTCCGTAAACGGTACACATGCTTAGATCGCAGGGGAGGTTTCAAGTGCAAGCTCATTTAATTGACATGGCCCATGACGCCGATTTAAGACCTTCTCAAACCCACGAGCTAATCAGAAGTTGAAACCGGTGGTAGGAATAACGTGGGTTACACAAAAGATGACCAAAAACTTTTCTCCGTGGTAGAAGACAACAAATGTATGGAGTTTGGTGAGGCAGGGGTAATACTTTCTTATTTTCAAAAGAAAAATTACGGATCCTTATTTTTTTAGTGACATACAGTTGGATAACGAAGACTGTGTCACTAATTTATTTTGGGCAGATCCAGAAATGATTGTTGATTATCAAGTGTTTGGTGATGTCGTTATTTTTTATACAACTTATGGGACAAATAAAGGTTTGTGGCCGTTCGGGATTTTCACAGGTTTTAACCATCATAGATCGATCATTGTTTTTGAAGCGGCATTATTGTACGATGAAATGGCCGACTCTTTTGTTTGGTTATTTGAGACCTTTTTGAAGTGTCACAGTGGCCGGGTTCCCCAAACTATTTTTACAGATCAAGATACCGCAATGGCGAAGGCTCTTGCGTTAGTGATGCCGTCAACATGGCACGGTTTGTGCACTTGGCATATTATGCAAAATGCCACTAAACATCTTGAAAATCGTGATGGTTTGCTTTCCGAGTTTAGTAAATTAATGTATGGATACGAGGATGAAAGACAATTTGAGAGTGCTTGGTCAACTATGGTGTCCGCGGAGGAAGGCAATCATGCAAGGTCATGGTTAGATAGAATCTATTGTCTAAGATATAAATGGGCTGCGTGTTTTATGAAAAATGTGTTTACATTGGGAATTAAAAGTACGCAACTAAGTGAAAGCCTTAACAGTGATCTAAAAAATCATTTGTGGTGTGATCTTAATGTTAGGGATTTTTTTCACCATTTTGATAGAGTGCTTGAAAAGAGGAGATATAAAGAATTATGTACTGAGTATGAATCAAGACAAAAAATTCCCAATTTAATAAGCATTGATTGTCCATTGATGATTCAAGTATCGAAAATATATTCTCCAATAATTTTCAGGCTCGTCCAAATGGAATTGTTAAAAATAATGAGTATATGTGTACTTTCCCGGCAGGAGCCCATTTATATCTTAGGGTTACATGCAGATCCATCTGCTTCGTATTGTGTATCATTTGACCAGCATACACAAATTGTACAATATGATTGCCGAATGTATGAAACATTTGGAATTTTGTGTTCACGTGCTTTTAAAATATTCAACATACATGATTTACGATTCATACCGGACAAATATATTTTGAAGAGGTGGACTCGGAAAGTAAGGGATAACGCTCCAGATATAGGTTCATCTAATTTGCCAACTTTAGAAGATACGCAAAGCTGGTCGGGCAGAATTTCGGGAAGATTTATGCGTAGTTGTCTACGTGTTAGAAGTGATTCTGAATGGAGAGGAAAGTTAGAGGCAAAAGTTGCAGAGATTGAAAGCCTTGTCTAAAATTTTTCACTTGATGGGTTTGAGGAAGGTTCATCCTCTATTATGCCGACATAAATGACGGATCGGATTGTCAAGGGTGTGAAGCATAAGGGAGGAAGAAGGGCAACAAAACGTCCGAAAGGTTATTTGGAAAGAAAAAAATGCAAGAAATCTGACAAATCATTGCGAATCATACAAACCGAGGTTAGTATATAGTAATTTTCTTATTATATCAAGACATTATATGTAACAATTACCGTTATACTCATATCCGTTTAATTGTTTCTGTCAGGAACAAACTTTAAATTCAGTCGTTGATGTGAATAGCAGTCAATCTCAACAACCGTTGTCATACATGCAGTTACTTATGGTATTGTTGTAGTACTTTGTTTATATATTGATTTGGATTCAAGACTTTTTCATTTATTTCTAATTATATCTATATTCTTTTAGTGCCAACACAATACTTTCTCAGGATCTCATATGGCTAACGAAAAAAGTGCCGAAGCTGACTAATAGAAAAAAAAAACAGCAAAAAGGTATATGAAACTATCACTTTACATCTGACGATAATAGAAAAGGCTGATTTTTTGGAGTTATATTTAAACATCTGCTGATAAATTTCATGTATATTATTTAATACAATCTTGAATATTGTGCAGGTTTTACGCATGCATCATTTTATCCGACGCTCGTCGAGTCCACAGCACACGCACAAACGTCCATGGTAGTGGCGGCATTTTAGACGACGATTTTGCTTTCTATGGGTGCATGCAACCAATATAGTAGTTGAGAATATTATATTGGATTGTGATCATATGGAGGAATGATAATTTTCTTTTTGTGGATGTGTAATGATGGGTTTGTGAATGTTTACTTGAAAAAATTTTGAAATTTAGTGTCTTTGTTAATTATAGATGACCTTGTTTACACGTTGTTTGTACGAGTTTTTCTTTACTTTTAGGGAAGATCCTGCCGGTTTTCCTTGTGTATATATTGGATTCGGGGGCTTTTTGCTTGCTAGCTGCATTCTTCACCGTGAATCTACCACTCTGTGGCCTATATCCTGGAAGAGATGCAGCTGTAATTACCTCTACCATCTTAACCCAATAACAACTAATTGCCCTACTGCTTGTTTAAGTATAAAAAACTATCCTATTCTCCAGATCTCCTTGAATTAGACCCGAAAATTCAATCCAATGTTTAGTTCCTCTTCAGGATTGGTGCAAAGTCAACCAAATTAACACCGATTTCTAAAAACCCACAAATTTATCTAAGAGCAAAGAGGTCTTTCTTTCTTTTCAAAATGTGAAGATAACTCTTACTGATTAATGAGCACAAATAAGGATGACAATTTAAGCCCTCAATTTTATCAAGAAACACTAATCACAGCAACCACAGACCTTCAATCCCCATTACGCCAACTAATTCAAAACCACACGACAAGAACAGAATCAACCCAACAAATCTCTGAACCCAAATTGTATAGTAATTTTTCATTAAGGAGCAAATTAACAAAAAATTAGAAAAAAAATTATTTATCCAAATATATATCCCAACTAACTAATTAATAAATATATATATTTATTTAAAAAATAAATTTACTCTACAACCTCCAGCAAACAAAACAAAATACGAGACATAGAAAAACAAAATAAAATAAATACTAATTTTTGTATTTTCAATTACAAAAATTGCAAAATAAGAAAATGTTGATGGAGAGAAGATGAAGACGAAGGCTGTGCGTGCGCCGCTCTGCTTCTCTCTACCTGGCAGCTACGCCTGGTGGACAACGACGATACATGCACGGCCGGACAACGACGACACAAAGAAATCCGCCTCCCAAATTGCGCGGTGGACAATCCGATCCCAAATCGCGCGGTGGACAACGGGCGATCCTCAATCACGACTCGAAAATGGCGTCTCTGCTTTCTCGGGGGCGACAAAGATGGCTGCGCAAAATGACGAGGAGAAGAGGAAGAGAGGAAAAGACAGAGAGAGGGGCAGGAAGATAGAAATGGGGAAGACGACGCTTCAAAGAGAGAGAGAGAGAGGGGCGCCAAGGAACAAAGAAATGGGGACGAGGGTTTTTGGAAACAGAAGAGGGAGACGGAGATGAGCCGGGCCATGGATTTTGCATCCAACGGCCGCATGTTGTTTTCTCGTTTAAAACCTTTTTTTTAAAACGCAGGCGCAGCCGCCGGATGAGTTTTTCATCCGACCGGACAATTTCCCGTTTTTTAAATTATTTTTGGTTTTTTTTTATTAATGAAAACAGGGGCCGTTGGATTTCATCGAACGGCCCCCGTGCAGCGTTGCAGCGCCCCCGAGTCCGAAGAAACGAGCCAGGAAGAAGCCAAGTGTTGTTCTTCAAGTACTTAAAAAACTGAAGACTCGAGGGAGGAATCTATTAAGACGTGGGGCTGGCGGAAGATCCGGAAAACCTTAAGCTGTTTCCGGTTGCTCTGTTTTCTCTCTTTCCCGTCTGCCAGCTCACAGACCCAGCGCCACAGCATTTAATAACTCCCTTTTCTGCTACATTTTCATTATCTATTGTGTTGGGAATTTAGCGCCGGTCGGATAATGAATCCGTGAGGAGAAAAATAACGAATGCATAATAGGGAGATAGGAGAGAGCTGAAAACACACAATTTTACGTAGAAATCATCTTCATATGAGAAAAAAATTACTTTACATTTTAATCCACAAAAAGATTTTACTATAAGGAATTTTGATTATAAAAAAATCCTGATTGTACAAACTCTTAGAGAGTAGAGAATAAATAATATAGCACAAGAGCAAAAATGACGTCTTCTTATTTTACCTCTATTTTTCTTTCTTTTGCCCCCTCTCTTTCTACATCGATTATCATATATATATATATATATAGGCATCGAGTGACCACCTACTCTCGAAACCTATTGAGTGCACAATAAAACTGTCCAACTGCAAAACTCTTTTCGAGAAGAGCGCTAACCCACTCTACAAATCGCTATCAATTTTAAAAGTTAATTTTCTTTTCTGTAAAATTTATTGTACAAACTTTGCAAATTAACTTTTTACAGTTAAGCTATTTTTGATCGTTGTTCAAAATTTCTCGGCCTTTAGATAAGGTCCTTGATCTTTGGCCAATGTCTTGGTCAATAATTGATGTTTTCGCCATCACTTAGAGTCACGTCCTCAACTAGAGTCCTTGATCTTCAATCAATCTTGGCCTTTAGTTATAGTCCTCGCCTCATATTAGTATCTTCGACTGTTAGTTGGTATTTTTGGCCTTATTATTGGAACCATTTCGACTTTTTATTCCATTTCGGTTAAGTGTAACTACTCTAACATTTATTCTACTTTGACTAAGTGTAATCACTCCGTTTTTATTTTACTGCCATATCACCTTTTCACACGGGAGTGACCCAAAATCCTAACATATTGGACTGTTGCATATTAGTTCCTCTTCTTATTTCTTCTTCCCGTGATAGCACTATTGTTTCCTTTCAATAACACATCTTTTGAACATTCTTAAAATAGCTTATAACATGGCATGTTAATTATCTGTTTATCTATACTAACAAACTCATATGTAAATGGATAAGTAAATTTGCATTGCAAAAATAGTTGATATTCCAATAGTGTCATCCAAATATTGTGGATTGTTAAGTGAGATTTGAATTTGCATTATGTGAATAACCGGTTTAATGACCTGAGTAAAAAAATTTATTGTGTAACTTGATATGAATACCAAATGGAGATAAATGGTGTGTGGTATGCACCTATTAGAAGGTAGGGCGAAGTAGTTTTGCTATAAATTTGGAGTTATAGTAGAAAATCTTATGAGAGATT